>JAIZAY010000337.1:0-58165 GCA_029531755.1 Holothuria leucospilota | reverse complement strand
TTTAAAATTAACCTGTCATAATCTCTTAAATAAGTTGTTTAGAAACTTGAAAATTTTCCCTTTCCAGTTTTGTCCTCAAACTTTTTGCCAAATTTTGTTATTATTCATGTTTATGGGCTATCAGAAGGGGAAAATTAAGAATTTCGTTTTTAAAAGTGGGGAAAATTTTTAAAGGTGGGGACGTCAAAAATTGTTTTTTAAATTTGAAAAATCTTATTGACAATTGCTTTTATATGCTACTTCTTTCTTTTTTAAATGCCCCCTTCAACCTGTAAAAGAATTTTGATGTTAGGGCATTTTTTAATTTTTTAAAGTAAAATATTTGGTTTTCAGAATTTTAAATTTAAATTTTTAAAATTAAAGCATTGTTTTTACTTTTTAATCTTCAATTTTTTTTTCTAAATTTTAAAATTTTTTAGGAACTAAAAAAATTCGGTTTACTAATTTTTTTCCTTTAACCGGGTGGTTTAATGATTAATTAAAATAAAAAATTCATTTTCCAGGATAAGGTTTTAGTAAAACTTTTCCTTCAAAGAATTTAATTTTAAATTGACTTTTCCTTTTGGGATTCAAAATTTTAATCTTAAAAACAATTAACTTAAGATTCTTTTCCCACTTTAAGTTAAAAAACTTGGGTACAATGCCGGATTTAAATAAAGTCCCATTTGGTTATTTGGTTTTGGAACCTTAATCCAATTTTCATGGGGGTTTAAAATTTAAACAATTTTTGGTTGAATTAAGTGAGCAAATATGGTTACTTGAAATCCTGAAAGGTTTAAAACCTCCCAAATGATTCTTTGACAAAATTAAATTTTAGTGAATGTTAAGAATTATTTGGTTTGGGGGTTTTTTTGGGGGAAAATTTTAAAAACCTTTTATTTTAACCCCCTTTTCCCCTTAAAAATTTTTTTTTTTAAAATAAATTTTTAAAATTTTTTTTTAAAAAAAAAAGTTTTTTTAAAAAAAAAAAAAGGGGTTATTTTTTCCCGGATTTTAAAATTTTTTATTTTTTATTTCAAACCCCTTAAAAATTTTTTAACCTTTTATTTGATCCAAATTACGGGGTTTTCCCTTTTTCCGTCTTTTACCTTTTTTCCTTAATTTTTTTTTTAAAAATTTTTTTCAAGAAACTTAATTCTCGGGGAAAAACCTTCCTTTAATATTTTGGTTTAGTAATTTTGGGAAAGGTTAACATACGTTTTTTTTAAAAAAACTTTAACCAGGGCCTTTTCATTTTTTTTTGAATTAATTTTTTCCCGAAATTCAATGTAGTTCCCCCGATAAATCTTTGGGAAAACCATAAAATTACGGGAAACTTAGAATTGTTTTACCAAGGAATTTTGTTTGTATGTTTAATGTTTTTAAAATCCATAACTAAATGTCTTTTACCAAAACATGGTAATTTTTGGAAAATTTAATTGAAATTTAATTTTGGTGAACAATTAATTCATTTATCGGAAAACCATCACTGCGGGCAATACAATGGTTAATGGGCATGGGAGGTAAATTTACCAACCCCAAATGAACCCCGTTTAAAGAACATTTTTAATCATTTTCTTTTATCCTAAATACTGATTTTTTCCAGCTTTAATTTGCCTGTGAAAACCAAAATTTTAAAGGAAAATTTAACCAAATTGTTTTAAACCAGGCCCAAACTTACAAAATGCCCAAATTTTGACTTAAAGATAAACTATAAATTTTGATAGGGAAGTAATTTCCATCCCTTTTCCCTTTAATTACTGTTGGCCTTTAAAAAATTTATTCTTAAAAATTTTCAAATTAATACTTATTTAATTTTCCAAAAAGGTTTTTAACTATGAACTGACATTCCCCCTTTTTCCCTCAAACCCCAGATGTTAATTTTTTAAAAGATTTTTTAACCCAACAATACTAATGGGGATCGTAAAATTAATTAAGGCATGCAAATACAGTGCAAGATTGTTAGACAAGGATCCTTTGCACATGTGAAGAAAATATTTTAGGAGATTTTGTTATTTTCACGCAAATTATGATGATCAATCATATAGCATACATCCATGAAAGAATGAGAAACTGTGTTTGTCTAGCCAGCCTAGACAGATGCAATGGGAGCTTTGCTTTGGGGGATCATACCCTTAATTTTGGAAACTTGTATAGCCTTTGCCGGAAAGTAAAAAGTGTTTGATACATTATCTCTGATGGGCAAGGACCATCACTGGACAAAATGCAGTGACTATTTTTAGCTGATTTATCAGTTGCAGTGATGTGAGCTATTGTGATTGTACCAGGGCCTTTCACGACAGTGTACTTCATATGGGATGTTCCAAAATTGTGGGTCAAGACATGGTCAGTTTGGCAGTAACGATCATTTTTCGGTCTTTCATTTACGCAGTGAAAACGGTTTTTTTTATTAAAGCTTTTAATTTTAGGCATACATTGTTTTGAATTAATTAACATAACATAACAGTTTTGAAGGGCAAAGGAGGCTAAGGCCCCATAAGATTCCCTGAAGTCCATAAACCCTTAACTGAAAACAAAACAACCAAACAACATCAAATGAGCCCAGTACAATTAGATTCTACCACAGTTCATGGAAGAACACACTTGTCGATGTTAACCTTGAAAGCAATGCACTGATGTGGAGTTAACTACCCACTCAGGCAGACTATTTCCACTGTTGACAACTCTATGAGAAAAGGCTGAACTTCCTAATGTCAAGCCGTGCAAAAAACACTTTGCTAGCTTCTTACAAAGGCCTCTAACACACGAGAATTACTTTGAACCTTTAAGTAAACTACAAGATAACAGAGGATTCCTTTCAGACAGAAATTTGTACCCCTGGAGCATGTCCTCCCAAATCTCCTCAGCCACCAGGGTTGGTAAGCCCACAGATGTTTAATGTCTTAAACATGATAAGGTAGATGCCTTATTGCCAATTGTCATATGATACAGTAATGGTCGATTTAGTGCGGATTTTAAAGAATTTTGAGTCAGCTAGGGTCATATGGGGGTCAGTTTGTATGAAAAACCTTAAAATTGGATCTTTCTTGAAGTGTTTTCAAGACACCCATCTTTAAAGTTTCTTTTTTATAATCACAATGATCAAAACATTGAGCATGTCACTGTGTGAATACAGGACTTTGTAGTTGAGAGAAACTTAAATTCATGTCATACTAGACAACACCAATGTGCTTCACATTAGTGTAAAGTAGGCTTTCACAGTAAACCTATATATTATATCGATACGGTTTTAACGGTTTAGCTTCAGTATGATTATTTGCATGAGGAGAAAATCGCAAAATTGAAATAATTGTAAAAATCAAAGTAATCTTTAATAATTGAAAAAATTCATGGAGAGAGGATATATTAATCATCTCTTAGGACCCCAAAACTAAAGATTTTGTGACAGTTTGTAAAGCTAGACTGAGCCCCAATCTTGGCGCTCACGTCAGAGTCATATACAGTACACACTGTTTGGCGATGCTGCATTTGGCGCAATGGGTCACTTTTAACAAGGAAAGTATGTGTTCTTTGAGAAAAAAAAACGATTATAATCGAATTTCGATTATTAGGGGTCCGATTATATCGAACTGTCTTTTCTGGAAATATGCAAGTAAATAGCCTAGTTTAAAGCCAACATTTTGCACAAAGAAAAAGACTGTTACATTCAAACCAGGGAGCTGGAAGGACATTGGGAGATTGCTCGCTGGTAAAAATCCTTTGTACCATGTGCTTAGCCCGCCGTCATAAAAATGACCATTCGGGAGTATCAATCATTCCACACTTACAGCCTCCACACACACACAAGGTTGGTGCCTCAAGGGACAATCATATCCTGCCCAGAGCAGTGGCAGTTTGGTTCACTGCTTAATGGTGTCAAACTGATTCATAAAACGAACTGTAGGGTCAGCTATGCGAGGTGTATGGACAGATACCGGATTACTGTATTTTGAAAATTTTGTAGGGGACTAGCAAATCTATGAAAGTAGGAGGATTTTCATTAAAATAATTCAGTTGCTATAAACAGTAAGTACTGAAAAAACAGGAAATTACAAAAAGACAACATTTTAGGGATCAAATCCAACACTTAGTATTGAAGTTATATACTGCATCGATCAAGCCCTTTTCAAAACTGTAGACTGAAGCTACAACTGTATAAGCGTTTCCAAATAAAACAAAATAACCCAATAAGAGGGCAAGGATGCAAATAATGGGGAATTTTCAGGGTTTTTTTTTCAAAAATTACAGTACAAACATTTCCAAGTTGTTGAAGGAAAATACTACACAGAGCTTACCTATATATTTAAATTGATATTATGAAGGAAAGGAAATAGAAGAACTTCCCTGGCTTTCAGCTTGACAGTACCATGGTACGATGTACTTCCCAAGACAGGCTTGACACTGAGAGCCATGAGCCACATCCCACCCCTTCCCCTTCAACACTAAAGAAGCATGTTGCCATTGAGCTTTAAATGGCCCCCTACCAGCTTTGTCAAATCTTTAGTTTCAGTAGCTACCACAGGCTACATGGTGGATTCATAAAAAATATGTAGGGTTCAACAAAACCTCTTGTTCTCCCCACCCAGGCCTGTAGCCAGACAAGATTCTGTAGGGGGGCAAAATAGCTTCCAGGGGGAATTTTTAGGGAGATCAAATGTGTAAAAATCGCATGGGGGTAATTAAGTTGTTGACAAAACTTGAAAACTAGGGGGTGGTGAAAAAATTTTCAAGGGGGCTTGGCTATCCCCGTTGGCTATGGACCTGTCCCCATTCCCACCCAACAACTATTGTTATTACTGGCCAAAGCTGATTTTTTTTCCAAAGGTTGATAAAACTCATTATGGGCCTAGGCTAATCATCTGCCCTTCTCACTTAAAAATGATTTACAATATTTTTACTGTTCTGCCTAGAAAGTTAAAACACAATGAAACATGTACAATACTGACAATATTGACCACCTATTTACTCAAAGTATGTCTTACAAGAAAAGATTTCTGAAACTGAGACGAAGCATAGTTACCTGCAGTACTTAAACATACTGTAATTTACAGTATTTCAAGATTTTTGTAAATATCTAGCTACAGGTACTCTTTTCAATTCTGAAACTTGCATTTTCTGAGGGACAAGTTACATATTAAGCATTTGTATGCTATCTAATTTTCCCAACTTTCATGTTCCTTTGGGAATAGCTAAAAAAATATAATGGCAAAAACATTTTAAAAGGTTTTAAATGCCTACAGTACAGTATGCTTACAGTACCTGACAAAAGAAGTACTACACAACATGGGGAATTACACTGAAAACAGTTATGGCACTCACCCTTCTCAAGAGAAAATTCGTTTCATGTCATTCAACAAAATATTCTTGATATTTCAAATCACCAAATTACAACCTTTCTTCTGTCATAATACTGAAGCATCGGAGGAAAAGTTTCTGATGCAAGAAAGATAAAACCTCTGTTGTGAATTGTAATGTAAGCTACATAAAGTTAAAGAGTATGAAGCACCAATATGCATGAGCGTGCTTTTGAAGTATAATTTAATACTGAAAAGGTATTGATGAGAAAGCGTCCTGATGAGTTATAAATGGCAGCTGCAATCTCAGGAAAATAAACATAAAAATTGCAGAAAGGTTTGATTCAAAGAAAATAACAAATCCAGAGGAAAATTCCATCAAAAAAAAAATTCCATCATGCTACAGTAGAATATGGGTCCACATATACCCATTGAAGTATGGTGAAATTGTTGCACTTTGTGTTCTTAATACTGTATAACAATGGAATCTTCACTCAGACCAGATGCTGGGAGGACCTACAATAGTCATTAAATGTCTAAATTGGTCAAAATAAAAATTGAGAAAATGCTTCATTTTTAAATGGTTTTCCAGAAACTGCCTCCAAGTCCACCATCTCCACAAATGATTTTGTACCTCACAACAACTTCAACAAGTTCACCTGGTCATCAACGAAAGGCTTCACCTTGCATAGAAAATAAGTATCCTTTCTCCTCAGCAATGAGATCAGAAGGCATTTTCCCACCCTCTGCGTTACCTTCCAACTAGTAGTGTTACTTTAAAACTAGCCTCTAGACCAAGCTCCATGTCTGTTTTTAGACCTGCATAGTACATGCTGTAGCATATGCCAGTAGGAAATACAGTACTGCTTCACCTGGTGCAAAGTTCCTAACTTCCTTTACTCTTCTTGTTTAGAATTTTTAGAATTAACCAAACGGTACAGGTAACATTTACCAAAATTTCACAAAGTCAAAGCCCACTTTAGATGCACTGCTGATAAAAATTATTTGCTGCCTATTTTGATCTTGCTGAATGTTGCTCACTAAAGGACAGAGTTAAATTACTTCCATAACTTTGTATTAAACTCCATCCTTCCAAAATCACACTCTGGTGTTGCTAGGCATGTACAATAAATTGACCACATAAAAGCATCTCAAGTTCTATCAGCATCTGCAAATAAAAATGACAAAAGTAATTTATGATAAAATCATTCATTAGGATGGGATATATTGACAAAGTGGAGTAAATTGCAGAATACCTCAGATATGAAACCTCTGTGGTTAAAAAGGCCTGGTAAAGGCTAAAGAATCAAGACAACAAATGTAATTTTAATGACTCATGTGCGGTTATTGCAATATTATTCTTGGGCTATGATTGAGGTACAATTGCTGAGTATTAACCCCATTAGTTAAAGATGTTACAAGGATATGCAATAAGTAGTTGATTTGTTTGAAGTAAAATTGATATGCCAGTAAAAATCCAAATCCTTCACCAAAACATATTTTTTATGAGGCTGCTGGGATACTTGGGTCAATAAATTCCATGGCACCTTCAAAATTACCTGTCTACAAACTTCAGCCCTCAATCATCAGGCTTTTCATGGGATGTACTCTGTAAATTGACTTAAATTCACGAAAATATGAAGCCATAAAATTTACTCTACCCAAAGGCAAACTTGCTGAAAAGATATATATACTTACTACTAAGACATAGGGCCCTTAAAGGCTTACTAATACTCCAGTATCTCTAAAACACAGTTTTTAGGCTTGGACTAGGCCTCGTTTCTAATCTAGCCTATTTCTTGAATTTTGAAAAAGACGTTTTTGTAGTGTTGTCAATTCACCAATACACAACACTAACAACATCTGTTACTATGGAAACCCTTTTGAGAATGGAAAAAGTGCCAAAAAAGATCGTAATTTTTGGCAAAGGTGTCGCTTGGTGTCGCCTCATATGGCCTTACACCATTGAATAAATCTACAAGTACCCTTTCGCGACATACTATACGTTAGCTTTAGGAAACCTCACCGGAAAAAATGCAGTCAAAATTGGCATTAATTTGAGGCTAAATTTTGGACAAAGTTTGTCATCTTTTTGGAACTCTTAGTGCCTATGAATAGAATGACATAATCACCTTAGGAAAATCGGACTGAAATCGGACTTTTTGTGTCTTCAAAGTAATCAAAGAGCTCTGTCTATCACTGCACATCCATACTAGAACAGTGTAAACAAGCATATTTACTGCGCAGCCGTAGATATGCATTGCCTCCAGTGAGTCCTGCCAGTTGTGAATGAGAAGAATCTCAGTTGACTGTGATTACGGTTAATATATCCTGGTCCTGTGGCGGATAAGCAACATCAACTTCAAAGGAAACTGTTATTGCCCTCTCAAGGGAGAGAAGAAATGGATGCGAATGTCCCAAGCAAGGAGGGTTTTACAAGGATGGAGAAGAATGGACAACGAAATGGTAATCCTTTTATCTCGCTCTCCTTTGCGGTTTTACTTCTCTTTGTACCCCTTTGTGATTTACGGCCAATGCACACACAACCTGTGCATAGGCCGCGGGCAGTTGCCTCCATCCACATGAGAGTCTCGCAACAGAGTCGTGTTGAATATTCATTAACAAGGTATCGCTAGCAAAAGCTAGCTTTCTTTTCCTGCAAGGTCAAATTGGTCGCCGTGTACAAATCGTTACGTACCCTGAAAAGTAAAAGTCGCTCGCCGCAGGTGGTAGCTATTTTAGGATACTCGGCAATCTAAGCTCTCCAGTGGTACCCAACATGGAAGTGCATCACGGGGACATTTCAGGTAAGGAATTTCGAGTAATAATTTACCAGGTTTCGGATTATTTTCAATGTCTTTTTGCATGGAAAATATCCACATTTTTCCGGGCATCGCGAAAGCACTAAGAACATTTTTTTATCACGTTCTCCATAAACAAATTCTAAAGTTATGTCAGTTTTCAATACTGTTCGCGATCCGGAAGGCCCGTTTGAACGTATTAGTACTTAACGGTTATACTGACAGGGGCCGATGAAATAAGTTGTTAATGTTTGCGTGCGCAGGCCTAACGTTAGGCCCTAGTTGCACGAACAAGTTTCTAAGCTTAGGCCGCAGCCTAACGCTAGCCACCCATTTTTCAGTAGTTGACGTTAGTTTGCGGTTGCACGCGGTAAGGGTTTTAGGTCTTGCTTAACTCATCAGAAAAAAAAATGAAAACTCGTTGTGCAATATGTAGTCAAGGGGATTTAACTTGATATGGGCCTCCTGTTCTTATGTTGTTTGGGTTTGGGTTTCTTATTGAGGATTGACAGAAAGTCATTTTACTGTAAGAGAACAACTTAAATTCCCTTACAGCCTACACTCAGTTAAAATCAAGTTGTTTACAAAAGGAAACTCGGCCTCCTTCAACTAAATTGTTTGTGTTTTCATAAGTTGCCTCTTCTGTAGGCCAATAGTTTTACACCATTCTTCTAAATGAGTTTCATCCAAAATCCTCAAAGTCTTCATCATCTGCCCTGGGTATCTTTCCAAACTTGAAGCCATACTGCTTACAGAAACTATATGAAGCCATGCTACCTAGTTAAAAAAACTCCCTATGCACAGCGTGTATACTATTATGTGTACTGTATCTTGTTCCAGTGTGCTAAAGCCATTACTACACATCTGCAGTGAACACAATGCACAGGATGAGAGGACTGCAGGTAACCCTGCACGCATGGGTGATTTTACTCGTGTTTAGCTGTGTTTGCTAGTTCACACTTGGAAACAGTGAGCACAGAGGTAGACAATGCCATTGTCACTCCATCCTTGTAAAACCTCCTTGGTCCAAGGGATAAGTAAAGAGGGAAACATCAAATTTTTACGAGGCAATTGGCTATCGACAGATTTTTGAGAGCGAGCAATCTCCATGTCTTCCAGCTCCCTGATCTAACAATGTACTTCTGCTTGGGTCAAAACTGTAAATATGAGAGCACAGTATTTCAAAACCATGAACAGTTCTCAGTTAATAACATTAAATACAGTAGGTGCCTGCTGTTTGAATGGGCCTGGAAATCTTATCAAAAGAGACTCGCAAAGCCTGGAAAAGCATGGAATTAACTCCTTTATAAAGTGTACAAACCCTGAGTAGTCCATTATTCCAATCCTTGTTAAGGCTATATTGTACTGTACTGAGCCTTTTAATAAAAAAAAAAATTACCAAGGAAAAGGCTTAATAGATTTAGTTGTATTTCCTTTTAGGAACTTTACCACATAGGATCTGAGGTGGAACCGGGATTGTAGTCAAGGTTATTGACAATATTCAGACAATGCAGTATATTTACACATCCATAAAATTTTGGTATTTATTTACATAGCCACCCCTTCTCTTTGGCATGCATGTCACCTTGCATTTCAACTACAGTGTGCAGTCCACAGTATATTATGTGTGTGTATGGTCTACTGATTCCTTGGAAATTTTGTCAAATTGCCCTTGCATAACAATGGGTCTCTTTGTCGATATTCAAACAGAAGTTGCAAAGTGGTAGAAACACATGTTGTTGAATTGCTCTTTTTGTGTATTGAACAGTAAGCAATAAAGTATGTTTCCTTGTGTAGCCCAGGGCAGAGAGGTCTACAACTGCAAGCGATAGTGTCCTTGTGTAGGGGCAGAGTTACGGCTGGAAAAAATGCAAATTTCCTGGCAAGCCAGAAATTATTTCCTGCGTGATTATAATTCTTTACTATCTAAGCTGAGTGCAACCATGGGTTCCCGCGTAGCGTACAGAAAATTTTTGGCAAAATAAAGCCTCCAAGATTGCAGGAAACGGCCCTCCTGAGCCCTGATGATTGCATCTTGGGCCAGGGCTCGGAAAATATCTTTGAAAGAAGTAGCCTGATGGGCTGCATGGTATCAGACACAGGTACATAGTAGCCCGGCGGGACTAATTACCAGAACATTTAACTAATTACCAGAACATTTATGTATTTCTTTATATTATTTTATGTAAATTTACATTTTACAGTTTAAATTTTAACAGGGTACATAGGGCCTATATATACAGCACATGTTCAAAACAAGCAGGCAACTTCCCCAGTAAAGAGTGCACTGTGACTTTATGGCCATGTGCAGTGATGCACACAAGAAAGCAAATAGCCTCCATAATTATACAGCCATGGCGTCGATTGATTTGGAAGTGGGGGTGGGCACTGGCCTAAAACTTGTCTCCTCTCCTGGTGAGAAGTCTAAGAGGAGGGGGCCTAGATGCAGAATGGTGCCAAATATTTCAATATTTTGGAGTATTATAAAATTAGGGGTCTGTTTCATTGCTTAAAGGAACACTACATGACAGCTCAGCCAAGGGTAGTGCTTGGATTTGCCGACACGTGGGCCAAGCGACCTGACTGGGTGTAGTTACTCTAACCCACGACAGATGCAGTGGGTTGTAGAAATGATGCCAAACAAAAGTTATACAGCTCGCGAAGCCTGCAAAAAATGGGGTTGTAGTGAAAAAGATTTCATACTGTATTTCTGTTTTAAATAAGAAAAAAAGAAGTTTTTGTTTTTATTGAAGAATCTGCCCTACTTGAGAGCAAACCAAGAAATTTGATGGGACATTTTCGGGAGTACTTTCTTCATCTTTCCTATTAAGGCCCACAGAAGAAACTGAAAAATTTTTTTTCTTGTACAACACATGCCTGCTGCCAATGGTGAGGTTGAAGAAAGAATCTTCCAAAAGATAGGAAAAGACCTTAGAACTTCGCAAACATTGCATTTTCATGTTTCCCTGCAATCACTACTTCAATATTTGTGGAACCTTTAACGTTGAATAATAATCCAATATGTTTGAAATAGCGTACGTTACAGCTAGACAGAACTGATGAAAGCGCACATAATGGGCGAAATTTTTCTGAAGTTCAGTGAGAATTGTTACAAAACTTAATTCCTAGGGACATTATAAAGAACTAGAGTAGTGATCAATTATTTTTCTTCATGTTGGTTTTTTGATTCCTTGCCGTAGGCAGGCAAGGAATCTATGCGATGGTGATGTCGTGTGTGTATGTGTGTGTGTGTATGTGTGTGTGGGTGTGTGTATGTGTGTGTGTATGTGTGTTTGTGACGCCGCTTGTAATCGCGATATCTCAAGATAGGATTGACCGACACTTTTCATATTTGGTATATAGATTTGTCATGTTGAGAGGAAGAACCCTATTGTTTTTGGAGGAGGTCGAAGGTCATCAGAGGTCACCAGAGGTCAAAAACCGAAAACCTTGTAATCGCGTTATCTCGAGATAGGGATGACCGACACTTTTCATATTTGGTATATAGCTTTGCCATGTTGAGAGGAAGAACCGTATTGTTTTTGGTAGAGGTCAGAGGTCATCTGAGGTCACCATAGGTTAAACTGCGAAAACCTCATAAATGGCTTGTAATCGCGCTATCTCGAGATAGCGATGATCGACACTTTTCATATTTGGTATATAGATTTGTCATGTTGAGAGGAAGAACCCTATTGTTTTTGGTGAAGGTCAAAGGTCATTTGAGGTCACCAGAGGTAAAAAGCAGAAAAGCTCGTAATCGCGATATCTCAAGGTAGGAATGACGGACACTTTTCATATTTGATATATAGGTTTGTCATCTTGAGAGAAAGAATGCTATTGTTTTTGGTGCAGGTCAAAGGTCATTTGAGGTCACCAGAGGTCAAAGACCAAAAACCTTGAAATCATGATATCTCAAGATAGGAGTGGCCTGTATGGATTTGTCATGTTGAAAGGAAGAACCGTATAGTTTTTGGTAGAGGTCAAAGGTCATCTGAGGTCACCAGAGGTCAAAAACCAAAAACCTTGTAATCGTGATATCTGGAGATAGGGATGACCGACACTTTTCATATTTGGTATGTAGATTTGTCATGTTGAGAGGAAGAGGCCTATTGTTTTTGGTGAAGGTCAAAGGTCAATTGGGGTCACCGGAGTTAAAAAGCCTAAAAGCTCCTCAATCACGATATTTCAAGATAGGAATGACAGACACTTTTCATATGTGGAATATAGACTTGTCATGTTGAGAGAATGAATCCTATTGTTTTTGGTGGAGGTCAAAGGTCATTTGAGGTCACTAGAGGTCAAAGACCGAAAACCTTGAAATCGCCATATGTCAAGATGGGAATGGCCTATATAGATTTGTCATGTTGAGAGGAAGAATCCTTTTGTATTCGGTAGAGGTCAAAGGTCATCTGAGGTCACCAGAGGTTAAACTGCAAAAACCTCGTAAATGGCTTGTAAACACGATATCTCCAGATAGCAATGACCGACACTTTTCTTATTTGATACATAGATTTGTCATGTTGACAGGAAGAAGTCTTTTGTTTTTGGTGGAGGTCAAAGGTCATTTGAGGTCACTGGAGATATCGTGTTTACAAGCCATTTACGAGGTTTTTGCAGTTTAACCTCTGGTGACCTCAGATGACCTTTGACCTCTACCGAATACAAAAGGATTCTTCCTCTCAACATGACAAATCTATATAGGCCATTCCCATCTTGACATATGGCGATTTCAAGGTTTTCGGTCTTTGACCTCTAGTGACCTCAAATGACCTTTGACCTCCACCAAAAACAATAGGATTCATTCTCTCAACATGACAAGTCTATATTCCAATATGAAAGTGTCTGTCATTCCTATCTTGAAATATCGTGATTGAGGAGCTTTTAGGCTTTTTTAACTCCGGTGACCCCAATTGACCTTTGACCTTCACCAAAAACAATAGGCCTCTTCCTCTCAACATGACAAATCTACATACCAAATATGAAAAGTGTCGGTCATCCCTATCTCCAGATATCACGATTACAAGGTTTTTGGTTTTTGACCTCTGGTGACCTCAGATGACCTTTGACCTCTACCAAAAACTATACGGTTCTTCCTTCAACATGACAAAATCATACAGGCCACTCCTATCTTGAGATATCATGATTTCAAGGTTTTTGGTCTTTGACCTCTGGTGACCTCAAATGACCTTTGACCTGCACCAAAAACAATAGCATTCTTTCTCTCAAGATGACAAACCTATATATCAAATATGAAAAGTGTCCGTCATTCCTACCTTGAGATATCGCGATTACGAGCTTTTCTGCTTTTTACCTCTGGTGACCTCAAATGACCTTTGACCTTCACCAAAAACAATAGGGTTCTTCCTCTCAACATGACAAATCTATATACCAAATATGAAAAGTGTCGATCATCGCTATCTCGAGATAGCGCGATTACAAGCCATTTATGAGGTTTTCGCAGTTTAACCTATGGTGACCTCAGATGACCTCTGACCTCTACCAAAAACAATACGGTTCTTCCTCTCAACATGGCAAAGCTATATACCAAATATGAAAAGTGTCGGTCATCCCTATCTCGAGATAACGCGATTACAAGGTTTTCGGTTTTTGACCTCTGGTGACCTCTGATGACCTTCGACCTCCTCCAAAAACAATAGGGTTCTTCCTCTCAACATGACAAATCTATATACCAAATATGAAAAGTGTCGGTCAATCCTATCTTGAGATATCGCGATTACAAGCGGCGTCACAAACACACATACACACACACATACACACACCCACACACACATACACACACACACATACACACACGACATCACCATCGCATAGATTCCTTGCCTGCCTACGGCAAGGAATCAAAAAACCAACATGAAGAAAAATAATTGATCACTACTCTAGTTCTTTATAATGTCCCTAGGAATTAAGTTTTGTAACAATTCTCACTGAACTTCAGAAAAATTTCGCCCATTATGTGCGCTTTCATCAGTTCTGTCTAGCTGTAACGTACGCTATTTCAAACATATTGGATTATTATTCAACGTTAAAGGTTCCACAAATATTGAAGTAGTGATTGCAGGGAAACATGAAAATGCAATGTTTGCGAAGTTCTAAGGTCTTTTTCCTATCTTTTGGAAGATTCTTTCTTCAACCTCACCATTGCAGCAGGCATGTGTTGTACAAGAAAAAAAATTTTTCAGTTTCTTCTGTGGGCCTTAATAGGAAAGATGAAGAAAGTACTCCCGAAAATGTCCCATCAAATTTCTTGGTTTGCTCTCAAGTAGGGCAGATTCTTCAATAAAAACAAAAACTTCTTTTTTTCTTATTTAAAACAGAAATACAGTATGAAATCTTTTTCACTACAACCCCATTTTTTGCAGGCTTCGCGAGCTGTATAACTTTTGTTTGGCATCATTTCTACAACCCACTGCATCTGTCGGGGGTTAGAGTAACTACACCCAGTCAGGTCGCTTGGCCCACGTGTCGGCAAATCCAAGCACTACCCTTGGCTGAGCTGTCATGTAGTGTTCCTTTAAGCAATGAAACAGACCCCTAATTTTATAATACTCCAAAATATTGAAATATTTGGCACCATTCTGCATCTAGGCCCCCTCCTCTTAGACTTCTCACCAGGAGAGGAGACAAGTTTTAGGCCAGGTGCCCACCCCCACTTCCAAAATCAATCGACGCCATGGCTGTATAATTATGGAGGCTATTTGCTTTCTTGTGTGCATCACTGCACATGGCCATAAAGTCACAGTGCACTCTTTACTGGGGAAGTTGCCTGCTTGTTTTGAACATGTGCTGTATATATAGGCCCTATGTACCCTGTTAAAATTTAAACTGTAAAATGTAAATTTACATAAAATAATATAAAGAAATACATAAATGTTCTGGTAATTAGTTAAATGTTCTGGTAATTAGTCCCGCCGGGCTACTATGTACCTGTGTCTGATACCATGCAGCCCATCAGGCTACTTCTTTCAAAGATATTTTCCGAGCCCTGGCCCAAGAT
Source organism: Holothuria leucospilota (assembly GCA_029531755.1). NCBI lineage: Eukaryota > Metazoa > Echinodermata > Holothuroidea > Aspidochirotida > Holothuriidae > Holothuria > Holothuria leucospilota. The sequence goes on along the minus strand of JAIZAY010000337.1, from coordinate 43,076 downwards.
GCAATCATCAGGGCTCAGGAGGGCCGTTTCCTGCAATCTTGGAGGCTTTATTTTGCCAAAAATTTTCTGTACGCTACGCGGGAACCCATGGTTGCACTCAGCTTAGATAGTAAAGAATTATAATCACGCAGGAAATAATTTCTGGCTTGCCAGGAAATTTGCATTTTTTCCAGCCGTAACTCTGCCCCTACACAAGGACACTATCGCTTGCAGTTGTAGACCTCTCTGCCCTGGGCTACACAAGGAAACATACTTTATTGCTTACTGTTCAATACACAAAAAGAGCAATTCAACAACATGTGTTTCTACCACTTTGCAACTTCTGTTTGAATATCGACAAAGAGACCCATTGTTATGCAAGGGCAATTTGACAAAAATTTCCAAGGAATCAGTAGACCATACACACACATAATATACTGTGGACTGCACACTGTAGTTGAAATGCAAGGTGACATGCATGCCAAAGAGAAGGGGTGGCTATGTAAATAAATACCAAAATTTTATGGAATGTGTAAATATACTGCATTGTCTGGAATATTGTCAATAACCTTGACTACAATCCTGGTACCACCTCAGATCCTATGTGGTAAAGTTCCTAAAAGGAAATACAACTAAATCTATTAAGCCTTTTCCTTGGTAATTTTTTTTTTTATTAAAAGGCTCAGTACAGTACAATATAGCCTTAACAAGGATTGGAATAATGGACTACTCAGGGTTTGTACACTTTATAAAGGAGTTAATTCCATGCCTTTTCCAGGCTTTTCGAGTCTCTTTTGATAAGATTTCCAGGCCCATTCAAACAGCAGGCACCTACTGTATTTAATGTTATTAACTGAGAACTGTTCATGGTTTTGAAATACTGTGCTCTCATATTTACAGTTTTGACCCAAGCAGAAGTACATTGTTAGATCAGGGAGCTGGAAGACATGGAGATTGCTCGCTCTCAAAAATCTGTCGATAGCCAATTGCCTCGTAAAAATTTGATGTTTCCCTCTTTACTTATCCCTTGGACCAAGGAGGTTTTACAAGGATGGAGTGACAAGGGCATTGTCTGCCTCTGTCCTCATCCTGGTTTCAAGTGTGAACTAGCAAACACAGCTAACAGGATTAAATCACCCATGCGTGCAGGGTTACCTGCAGTCCTCTCATCCTGTGCATTGTGTTCACTGCAGATGTGTATAATGGCTTTAGCACACTGGAACAAGATACAGTACACATAATATATACACACTGTGCATAGGGAGTTTTTAACTAGGTAGCATGGCTTCATATAGTTCTGTAAGCAGTATGGCTTCAAGTTGTAAGATACCCAGGGCAGATGATGAAGACTTTGAGGATTTTGATGAAACTCATTTAGAAGAATGGTGTAAAACTATGGCTACAGAAGAGGCAACTTATGAAAACACAAACAATTTAGTTGAAGGAGGCGAGTTTCCTTTTGTAAACAACTTGATTTTAACTGAGTGTACTGTAAGGGAATTTAAGTTGTTCTCTTACAGTAAATGACGTTCTGTCAATCCTCAATAAGAAACCCAAACCCAAACAACATAGAACAGGAGGCCATATCAGTTAAATCCCTTGACTACATATTGCACAACGAGTTCATTTTTTTTTCTGATGAGTTAAGCAAGACCTAAACCCTTACCCGTGCAACCCAAACTAACGTCACTACTGAAAAATTGGTGGCTAGCGTTAGGCTGCGGCCTAAGCTTAGAAACTTGTTCGTGCAACTAGGCCTAACGTTAGGCCTGCGCACGCAAACAGTAACAACTTATTTCATCGGCCCTGTCAGTATAACGTTAGTACTAATACGTTCAAACGGGCCTTCCGGATCGCGGAACAGTATGAAAACTGACATAACTTTAGAATTGTTTATGGAGAACGTGATAAAAAAATGTTCTTAGCTTTCCGATGCCCGGAAAATGTGGATATTTTCCATGCAAAAAGACATTGAAAATAATCCGAAACCTGGTAAATTATTACCGAAATTCTTACCTGAAATGTCGTGAGGCACTTCCATGTTGGGTACCACTGGAGAGCTTAGATTGCCGAGTATCCTAAAATAGCTACCACCTGCGCGAGCGACTTTTACTTTTCAGGGTACGTAACGATTTGTACACGGCGAACTTTGACCTTGCAGAAAAGAAAGCTAGCTTTTGCTAGCGATACTTGTTAATGAATATTCAACACGACTCTGTTGCGAGACTCTCATGTGGATGGAGGCAACTGCCGCGCATCAAAGGTTGTGTGTGCATTGGCCGTAAATCACAAAGGGGTACAAAGAGAAGTAAAACCGCAAAGGAGAGCGAGATAAAAGGATTACATTTCGTTGTCACTCCATCCTTGTAAAACCTCCTTGCTTGGACATTCCATCCATTTCTTCTCTCCCTTGAGAGCAATAACAGTTCCTTTGAAGTTGATGTGCTTATCCGCCACAGGACAGGATATATTACGTAATCACAGTCACTGAGATTCTTCTCATTCACAACTGCAGGACTCACTGCATGCATACTACGGCTGCGCAGTAAATATGCTTTGTTTACACTGTTCTAGTATGGATGTGCAGTGATAGACAGACTTTTTACTTTGAAGACACAAAAAGTCCGATTTAAATCCGATTTTCCTAAGGTGAGTTATGTCATTCTATTCATAGGCACTAAGAGTTCCAAAAAGATGAAAAACTTGCAAAATTTAGCCTCAAATTAAGCCAATTTTGACCATTTTCCGGTGAGTTCCTAAAGCTAACGATAGTATGTCGCGAAAAGGGTACTTGTAGAGTATTCAATGGTATAAGCCATATGAGCGACACCAAGCGACACCTTTGCCAAAAATTACGATCTTTTTTGGCACTTTTTCCATTCTCAAAAGGGTTTCCATAGTAACAGATGTTGTTAGTGTTGTGTATGTGATTGACAACACTACAAAACGTCTTTTCAAATTCAAGAAATAGGCTAGATTAGAAATGAGGCCTAGTCCAAGCCTAAAAACTGTGTTTAGAGATACTGGAGTATTAGTAAGCCTTTAAGGGCCCAATGGCTTAGTAGTAAGTATACTTTCAACAAGTTGCCTTGAGTAGAGTAAATTTATGCGTGAATTTAGTCAATTTACAGAGTATATCCCACGAAAAGCCTGATGATTGAGGCTAAGTTTGTAGACAGGTATTTTGAAGGTGCCATGGAATTTATTGACCAAGTATCCCAGCAGCCTCATAAAAATATGTTTTGGTGAAGGATTTGGATTTTTACTGCATATCAATTTTACTTCAAACAAATCAACTACTTATTGCATATCCTTGTAACATCTTTAACTAAAGGTAACCAGCAATTGTACCTCAATCATAGCCAAAGAATAATATTGCAATAACCGCACATGAGTCATTAAATTACATTTGTTGTCTTGATTCTTTAGCCTTTACCAGGCTTTTTACCAACAGAGGTTTCATATCTGAGGTATTCTGCAATTTACTCCACTTTGTCAATATATCCATCCTAATGAATGATTTTATCATAAATTACTTTTTGTCATTTTTATTTGCAGATGCTGATAGAACTTGAGATGCTTTTATGTGCAATTTATTGTACATGCCTAGCAAAACCAGAGTGTGATTTTGGAAGGATGGAGTTTAATAACAAAGTTATGGAAGTAATTTACCCTCTGTCCTTTAGTGAGCAACATTCAGCAGATCAAAATAGCAGCAAATAATTTTTATCAGCAGTGCATCTAAAGTGGGCTTTGACTTTGTGAAATTTTGGTAAATGTTACCTGTACCGTTTGGTTAATTCCAAGAAGAGTAAAGGAAGTTAAGGAACTTTGCACCAGGTGAAGCAGTACTGTATTCCTACTGCATATGCTACAGCATGTACTATGCAGGTCTAAAAACAGACCATGGAGCTTGGTCAAGAGCTAGTTTTAAAGTACACTACTAGTTGGAAGGTAACGCAGAGGGTGGAAAATGCTTCGATCTCATTGCTGAGGAGAAAGGATACTATTTTCTAGCAAGGTGAAGCCTTTCGTTGATGACCAGGTGAACTTGTTGAAGTTGTTGTGAGGTACAAAATCATTTGGGAGATGGTGGACTTGGAGCAGTTCTGGAAAACCACTTTAAAAATGAAGCATTTTCTCAATTTTTATTTTGACCAATTTAGACATTTAATGACAGTGTAGGTCCTCCAGCATCTGGTCTGAGTGAAGATTCCATTGTTATACAGTATTACAGAACACAAGTGCAACAATTTCACCATACTTCAATGGTATATGTGGACCCATATTCTACTGTACATGATGGAATTTTTTTTTGATGGAATTTTCCTCTGGATTTGTATTTTCTTTGAATCAAACCTTCTGCAATTTTTATGTTTATTTTCCTGAGTTTGCAGCTCCATTTATAACTCATCAGGACCTTTCTCATCAAGACCTTTTCAGTATTAAATTATACTTCAAAAGCACGCTCATGCATATTGTGCTCATACTCTTTACTTTATGTAGCTTACATTACAATTCACAGAGAGGTTTTATCTTTCTTGCATCAGAAACTTTTCCTCCATGCTCAGTTTATGACAGAAGAAAGGTTGTAATTTGTGATTTGAATATCAAGAATATTTTGTTGAATGACATGAAACGAATTTTCTCTTGAAAGGGTGAGTGCCATACTGTTTTCAGTGTATTCCCATGTTGTATAGTACTTCTTTTGTGAGGTACTGTAAGCATACTGTACTGTAGGCATTTAAAACCTTTAAAATGTTTTGCATTATTTTTTTTAGTTATTCCCAAAGGAACATGAAGTTAGGAAAATTAGATAGCATAGAAATGCTTAATATGTAACTTGTCCTCAGAAATGCAAGTTCAGAATTGAAAAGAGTACCTGTACTAGATATTTACAAAAATCTTGAAATACTGTAAATTACAGTATGTTAAGTACTGCAAGGTAAACTATGCTTGTCTCAGTTTCAGAAATCTTTCTTGTAAGACATACTTTGAGTAAATAGGTGTCATATTGTCAGTATTGTACATGTTTCATTGTGTTTAACTTTCTAGGCAGAACAGTAAAAATATTGTAATCATTTTAAGTGAGAAGGGCAGATGATGCCAGGCCCATAATGAGTTTATCAACTTTGGAAAAAAAAATCAGCTTTGCGAGAATACAATATTTGTTGGGTGGGAATGGGGACAGGTCCATAGCCAAGGGGAAGCCAAGCCCCCTTGAAAATTTTTTCACCCCCCTAGTTTTCAAAGTTGTCAACAACTTAATGCATTTTTACACATTTGATCTCCCTAAAAATCCCCCTGGAAGCTATTTTGCCCCCTACAGAATCTTGTCTGGCTACAGGCCTGGGTGGGGAGAACAAGAGGTTGTGAACCCTACATATTTTTATGAATCCACCATGTAGCCTGTGGTAGCTACTGAAACTAAAGATTTGACAAAGCTGGTAGGGGGCATTTAAAGCTCAATGCAACATGCTTCTTTAGTGTTGAGGGGAAGGGGTGGGGATGTGGCTCATGGCTCTCAGTGTCAAGCCTGTCTTGGGAAGTACATCGTACATGGTACTGTCAAGCTGAAAGCCAGGGAAGTTCTTCTATTTCCTTTCCTTCATAATATCAGTAAAATATATAGGTAAGCTCTGTGTAGTATTTTCCTTCAACAACTTGGAAATGTTTGTACTGTAATGAAAACTGAAAATTCCCCATTATTTGCATCCTTGCCCTCTTATGGGTTATTTTGTTTTATTTGAAACCTTATACAGTTGTAGCTCAGTCTACAGTTTTGAAAAGGGCTTGATCGATGCAGTATATAACTTCAATACTAAGTGTTGGATTTGATCCTAAAATGTTGTCTTTTTGTAATTTCCTGTTTTTCAGTACTTACTGTTATAGCAACTGAATTTTTAATGAAAATCCTCCTACTTTCATAGATTTGCTAGTCCCTACAAAATTTCAAAATACAGTAATCCGGTATCTGTCATAACCTCCATAGCTGACCCTACAGTTCGTTTATGAATCAGTTTGACACCATAAGCAGTGAACAAACTGCCACTGCTCTGCAGGATATGAGTGTCCTTGAGCACCAACTTGTGTGTGTGTGGAGGCTGTAAGTGTGGAATGATTGATACTCCCAATGGGCATTTTTTATGACGGCGGCTAAGCACATGGTACAAAGGATTTTACCAGCGAGCAATCTCCATGTCTTCCAGCTCCCTGGTTTGATGTAACAGTCTTTTCTTTGTGCATGTTGCTTTAAACTAGGCATTTACCATATTTCCAGAAAAGACAGTCGATATAATCGGACCCCTAATAATCGAAATTCGATTATAATCGTTTTTTTTTCTCCACATACTTTCCTTGTTAAAAGTGACCCATTGCGCCAAATGCAGCATCGCCAAACAGTGTGTACTGTATATGACCTGTACGTGAGCGCCAAATTGGGGCTCAGTCTAGCTTTACAAACTGTCACAAAATCTTTAGTTTTGGGGTCTAAGAGATGATTAATATATCCTCTCTCCATGAATTTTTCAATTATTAAAGATTACTTTGATTTTTACAATTATTTCAATTTTGCGATTTTCTCCTCATGCAATAATCATACTGAATCTAAACCGGTTAAAACCGGTATCGATATAATAATCGGTTTACTGTGAAAGCCTACTTTACACTAATGTGAAGCACATTGGTGTTGTCAGTATGACATGAATTTAAGTTTCTCAACTACAAAGTACTGTATTCACACAGTGACATGCTCAATGTTTTGATCATTGTGATTATAAAAAGAAACTTTAAAGATGGTGTCTTGAAAACACTTCAAGAAAAGATCCAATTTTAAGGTTTTCATACAAATGACCCCATATGACCACTAGCTGACTCAAAATTCTTTAAAATCCCACTAAAGACCATTACTGTATCATATGACAATTGGCAATAAGGCATCTACCTTATCATGTTAGACTTAAACATCTTGGGCTTACCACCCTGGTGCTGAGGAGGATTAGGGAGGACATGCTCCAGGTGTACAAATTTCTGTCTGAAAGGAATCCTCTGTTATCTTGTAGTTACTTAAAGGTTCAAAGTAATTCTCGGGTTAGAGGCCTTTGTAAGAAGCTAGCAAAGTGTTTTGCAAGGCTTGACATTAGGAAGTTCAGCTTCTCTCATAGAGTTGTCAACGAGAGAAATAGCCTGCCTGAGTGGGTAGTTAACTCCACATCAGTGCACTGCTTCAAGGTTAACATCTACAAGTTCTTCCATGACTTTGGTTGAATCTAATTGTACTGGGCTCATTTGGTGTTGTTTGGTTGTTTGTTTTCATCTAAGGGTTTATGGACTTTAGGGCATCTTATGGGGCCCTAGCCCTCCTTTGACCTTCAACCTGTTATGTTATGTTAATTAATTCAAAACAATGTATGCCAAAATTAAAAGCTTTAATAAAAAAACCGTTTTCACTGCGTAAATGAAAAGACCGAAAATGATCGTTACTGCCAAACTGACCATGTCTTGACCCACAATTTATGAACATCCCATATGAAGTACACTGCGTGAAAGGCCCTGTACAATCACAATAGCTCACATCACTGCACTGATATCAGCTAAAAATAGTCACTGCATTTTGTCCAGTGATGGTCCTTGCCCATCAGAGATAATGTACAAACACTTTTTACTTTCCCAAAGGCTATACAAGTTCCAAAATTAGGGGTATGATCCCAAAGCAAAAGCTCCCATTGCATCTGTCTAGGCTGGCAGACAACACAGTTCTCATTCTTTCATGGATGTATGCTATATGATTGATCATCATAATTTGCTGAAAATAACAAAATCCCTAAAATATTTTCTTCACATGTGCAAAAGATCCTTGTCTAACAATCTGCACTGTATTTGCATGCCTTAATATGGAAATTTTCCCTCACGGATCTTTTCCCTCTGAAAGGACTCTGCAGTTTGCTGTGTCCTGTCATGTAATATATATTATCCCCCAAACCTAGGCTATACACATGCATACAGAGCACACTGGTGTAGCAGTTTGTAGTGGTCTTCAAACGACGTCCGAGTTATTAGTCTTGAAACAATTTCCAGAATAGTTTTTACTGTTTTTTAAACTCTGATTAATTACTTTAAATGGGGGAGGTCATTTAGTTACAGAATGACATTACAGCATGTCACAGTTTGCCAAAATGTGTTAGAAATTGGACACTTAAACGATACAACTTGAAAAGGGGTCCACGCATTTCAGCAGTTGCAGTCAGCTGAATATGAAATGGGAAGCAACTCAACGATCTCATGCTGCAGCATACCATACGGTAGATCCGTACATGGAGAGAGTGAGAAGGTAATCACACAAATCACCAAAAAATGAAAAACTGGCCGTTGTGGTACGAAAAAATTGAACCACTTGTACAGCTGTTTGATAAATACACTTTACTTTTTTATGAAAGAAATATGTTCACATTTTCCAGGCTGTTTCTAATAATTTCCATGTTCTGTTGCCCAAATTCCAGGTTTTTAAGGCCTGGAAAATGAATTAACTGAATTCATGTGCTTTTCCAGCATTTCCAGGCCCCCTACAAACCCTGACTACTGTATGCAACCAGAATTATGCTTCTTTCATTGCAGACATCACTGTTATATGTAGAGCTACTGTGCAGGAAGTGGGCAAAATCTTATTTGATCTGATACGCTTTTGATCCAGGGATGTGAAATGTACACTACCCGGTAGGGCTGCCAACTTTTGTATTATTTCCTAAACATGTAAATAAATGTTCGGTCAAATGGTGATCAGACTAAGCCTTTACTGTATTTTGGTACAATATCAGCAACCGGATATAATGCATTACTGGATACTGACCATGGACAAACATGTTGACAACATGCACAGGTCTTGCTGTATGTTAAGATTCAGTGATCATTTCACCGAAATTTTTTTTAAAGTCACCCAAAATGATCAGTGAATGAAAGGGAATACCTTGCAAAATATCATTAAGTTGTTTAGAGCACTTTCATTTCAACCAATCAGAGGCCATGCAGAACACAGTACATTCTCTGACTCATCAAATTTTCAATATCTTGGGGAAGCGACAACAACATGTTTTTAAATTGAACCAGAAAGCCAAAAGGCTTCGTGATCCCTTGCAATGGATATGCAGCACTGTGGTTTCAGGTTAACACAGTTTCGTTGTAAATTTACTGCAGCTGTGCTTAAATTTAGGAATCAAAAATAAAATTCCATGCGTAAGATCAAATTGACTGATTTATGTTAACATGTTCTTACTGTACATCAGTTTCTTGCTTTAAATCTTGGGCACTACATGCCAGATATAAGATCTGATCATGTTTCATACATAAACAAATCATATGTTTAGGAGCTTTTCACATACTAACTTAAAATTGGTAACCCCAACTACTGTATAGCCTAGGACCACCAACAGAAATGATACAGATAATATCACTCAACAAAGGGACCCATATGCAAGGGACTATAATCCTTTATGAGATATCTGTATCATTGTACCAGGTTTTCCTAGTTTGATCACTGGGGGACCTCAAGTGCGCTTTTACCTACATCAAAGCCACTAGTGGTTATGCAAGCAATATGAAGCACCTACAGTATGTAAATGCCAAGTATGAAATTAATAGTGTTTTCTTCCATGAGATTATCAAGTTCAAAATGTTATCACAGTCTGACCTCTAGTCACCTCAAATGACCTCTGGCCACCACTAAAACTTACAGAGATCATCTACTTAATGTGGGGCACTTAACTGTCATATATGACATTAACACAAGTTTCCCTTCTTGATCATGTTTGCAAGGTTTTTAAATTTTGGCACCCAACAACCTCAAATGACCTTTGATACCAACCAAAACTACAGAGACCATCAACTAAATATGGGCCATCCACATCCTAAGTTTAAGATCCCTTACACTTACCCTTCTTGAGATATCATACTTACAAGGTTCTAATCTTTTGACCACTCATGGTCCCAAATGACCTTTGACCTCCACCATATCAATAGGAATCATCTACTTCATATGGCAGACTTTAATCATTGCTAAATGCACCCACCAGATCATGGGAACTGGGAGTTTAATAAATGGGCTAACTTTGTACTAGCACTACTACTGCACTGTTTTACTCCCAGTTCTAATGCATCTTTGGTGTGCATGGCGTAATCATTTAAGTCTGCTACTGAAAATCCACACTAATGTAATCCCCAATTGATGCTTATACCTTCCTTGATACTGTCTACCATATTTAAGGGCATTTTTCAAGATTTCTACTTTGTGACCTCTGTTGATACCAAATACCCTTTGACTTCAACCAAAAATAATAGGGATCACCTACAGTACTGAATATGAGCCATCCAAATGCAGTATGATATCCCTCACAGCAACCCTTCCGGAGATATTCTGTTTACAAGGTTTTGACCTTTTGACCTCCAAAAACAATGGGGTCATCTACTGAATATGAGCCATACACATGCTGTATGAGATCCCTCACTGTTAACCTTCTTGCCATATCATGTTAAAGTTTTGACCTTTTGCCCTCTCAAGACCCTAACATATGTTCTGACCTCCACTCATAACAATAGGGATCATCTACTGAATATGGGTCATCTACTTGCTAGTATGAGATCCCTCACAGTTACCATTCTTGAGATACTGTGTTAACAAGAATTTGACCTTTTGACCTCACATGACCTTAAATGAACTTTGGCCTTTACTAAAATTAACTGGGATAATCTACTGAATATGGGTCATCCACATGCTATTATGAGATCCCTCATTGTTATCCTTCCTGAAATACTGAGTTTAGAAGGTTTTTACCTTTTGACCTCTCATGACCCCAAATGACCTTAGACCTTCGACAATGATAGGGATCATCTATCCAATTTAGGCCATCTACATACTGAATATGATATCCCTCACAGAATTACCATTCTTGAGATATCGTCTCTAGGAGCAGTTTTGTTTCTTACTGTTTGAACTCTGTTGACCCCTAATAACCTTTGATCACCAACAAAAATAAAAGGGGTCATCTAATAATTATGGGCTATCCACATGCCAAGTGTGAGATCATTCGCTTTCTGGTGAAATCGTCTTTACAAGGTTTTTACCTGCTGACCTCTTGTGACCCCAAATGACCTTTGACCACCAAAACAATAGGGATTATCTACTTCATATGGGACATCTACTGTACATATAAACTATGAGATCCCTTACAGGTACCCTTCTTGAGATAACATGTTTACAAGCAAAGCATCACACACATACAAACACCTGTACACACACACACATGCAACATCATCATAAAGATTCCTTTTGGCTCCGATAAGGAACCAAACACTAGAAGTAAACTTAGCTGGGGACTTTGTTAATTGTCTGGACCTTTACAACACATGTACAGTATTGCTCCAAAACAGCAAAGACAGGACCTCATCACACTGCTTTCAACTGGTATGATCTGTGGCAGTGACATTTTACATATTCACAAGAAACAAAAATTTCCACTGTTCTGAGAACAGCGCTTCTAGTGTTAGAACAGCAAATGTCCAAAGCCACTGTTCCATGAAGCTATGTTTTCAAAGTTCAAACTGTACCCTGTACTTCTCAGCATAATGCATATACTGTAAATGCATGGTACTTTCTCCAAAAACCATTCCTTGAACAGAAATCCTTTTTTGCCTTCAGTACAAATATGTGATTTTCTCACATATTTAAACACAATCAACTTATCACCTTCTTCACCTTTTGAACTAACAAATGCAAACGCTGGTCCATCCATAATTGTTTCTTGGCTCATTGTCGCCCATTTAGTCTGCATTCATCTCATGCATTTTGTGTAGCTGTGCAGCATTACAGAGCTTTTAAAGTGATACTATCTGTTTAAGAAAGGGAAATACATAACACTGCCTTGTCCAAAGTGTTGGAATAACGTTTAAGCAGTCCATCCGAACAATAAAGATAAATAAAGATCCCTCACAGAGGTAGTTGTTCCAAATATTGTTTCAATTATCATAAAAATAACGACAAAAACTATGAAAATCGAAAATGATTCCACACAATCTTTATTCCATTCGATCCCACTCCTGGGTGAACAAACCAATGGGAGTGCTCCAATATATATGAATATGCAAAAGGCAGCACAATGAAAGATGCCCACGTACATGCTAGCGAACGAACACTGAACACTTGACAGGCTATTCACGCTATAGGCTAAGTACTTGAAAACTGACTGTTGGCCTATAGTACCATGGAGCTGATATCCGAAAGGTTTTATTGGCTCCATGGTAGTAAATCGAAAGGAGAAATTTCTGTTGAAGCCCACCCGACCGATTTCGGAACAAACTACAGCCCTCGTGAGCTACTCGATAACACCACAACTTGGGACTAAATATCGGCAAGGGTTGCTACCTGGAAGGGAAAGACAGTAAAATTTGTGCAGTTTGTGAGCTTTCGTGATCATCGCAGAGTGTTTTTGCATGATTTTGAAGGCAGACTCAAGAAAAGACGAGTAAATCTAACTCGATTTACCCACGAGACTGGCCATTGATATAATATGTAAGTACTACCTCCGACAAATAATATTGAACAATTCTTGAGTCATTCAAATCATCGATGGTCAACGATATCAGCTTGGAGTCTGACATCTGAGATGCTTACCCTCTGTCGCAAGGTCATACCATGGAGCTACTACCTGGACATTCTTTCCCTGTTACGTTTCCCAGCTAAAATGTACACAGTTGCTTTGATTCAACAAGGGAGTTCTAATACAACAGACACAAATTCTTTTACATGTTGTAGAAACTCTTGGAGAAACCATCTACAATAATCGAAGTTACCGAGGGAAATAGCACATTGCTCACACAGGAAATCGAATAGAGCCATACAATTTTACGACTTTGACTATCACACATCAGGTTAATGCTCTTGCTATAGTTATCGACATCTACCAACTCACACAGTGTATCATTGTCCAGTTTACATAGATTATTTGATATATATGTAGACCTAGCCTACCACTCAAGGACAAAGACTTGGGATGCGGGGGAAGTAAGCAAGTGTATTGAGGTGTAACTGGTTTCCGTTACAAGCGTAGTATGCAAGTGTCTCCTTGAATACTGTTAGGGGTGCAATTCACTAACACCAGTGATGGAAATAAGCGGTATCGCATCGCAATTTGCGACGCAAAGTGCACCTCCGTGCAATGCAGTTTTCAGTATGTGTAGCATTTTTTGCGATGCATTTTCAGATGTGGCTGTGGCTATGAGTCCCTCCTTAATCATCACAAGAATGCTGTTTATAAAAAACATGATTTGAAAGTCTTCAATCCGTTCCCAAGTTTTTCATTTATCGCAAAAAACAGAGAATTTTCCCCAACGTATCTGACGAACATAGCAGCATGTAAGTCGGATGTAAAACAAATCTCAAATGAAGAGCACGGTACATGTATTGTACCATATGTCAGATATTGTCTAGTGCAGCATGTGGTGTGTGTGTCTTTCATGTGCATGTGCAGTAATTCAGTACATGCAGGCACAGTATGCACCAACGTCGATGTGTCTGAAGTAACGAATTTCTGTAGCGTACTGTACCCCTCAGAACCTTGACGAAAAACATTAACCTATTATTATGTAAACCATTAATATTCTAGCAGTGTCAACTTGGAACCAGTAAATATGTGCTCAAAATTGTGACAAATCCCAAAAATAAAGAGCTAAGATCTTAGTCCCATAAGTCATAGTACGATTGCACAGCTCCAGCTTTCTTCACTTAGTGTACTGTATACTGTAGACAGCATGTCTCAATTGAGCAAACTGATCGTCCAAATTGAAGCATCCAAAATACCCAAACTGGTCAAGAATATCCAAATCATGTCAGTGACATGTGCAACACACCCACAAATGAGAATCTGAAATATTTTCGCAAGTTTCAGCTTAAGCATTTTTCTCTACGGGGCAATTTTCTACAGAAAGGCTTATAACGTTTTCCATTGCCTAACGTGTTATACATCGAGCCTAACCTACAGCATGTGCATCTGTGCACAAGTTAATGCAAGCTCCCAGAGCTGGAGGGCCCATTAAAATCGTTCAATAATTGTTGTTGCAAAGTGGTTATAAATGTTGTATTTGTTCTCTAACATTGTGCAATGCATGAAAAGTGTTATTTATGGATAGGATGACATCATTGTTTGCCTACATTTCTTACTTTATTTTAACAGTTTTTGGGTATATATATTGGCCATATGTAACACTGTTACGAGAAAGTGGAAAAATATGACTTCCCCCACAACAAATACTTGGGCAAATCTGAAGGCATAAACTGGACTCAGTGATGAATGGACATTAAAGGGGTTATCAATGATGGTCAGTGACTGGAGTCAAAGGTCATCTAGGGGTCACTTCGGATCTTTTCCTTAAGTAAAAAGTACTCTTTGTTCCGAAGGTGTTATATAGTGATGTACCATTGGTAGTAATTTGCATCACTGAGGGTGGTCAGAATGTTTTGGTCAATGGTCATGTTGAGGTCATTTTGGTACAGTACTACTCTTTATACCAGTATTTATACAGAACATATCTTCTGTGTTCCAACTCACAGGACTCCTTCATGTTGAAGGTCTGTTTTTTGGGGTCAAAAAAATGAAGCCCTTTAAATTTTCTTGGGTCTTTTGAAAATGAAGTGGGTCATTGGCCTTTTGGATTTAAAACTCTTATGAATCATTAACTGATATAATACTAATAATTGTCTATGCTTTCACCCTTAAATGCAAAGCACTGGTGATCATGATGCAGGGAATGCCTGTGGCAGTAAAAAAAGTTAACAAAGGGCAGGAAGAGGCCAATGGGGACCCTCCACAAAAGTGCTATACAATCTGAGGTAAATTGCTATGCAATTCTGAAAATGCGTAGCAGTATTGCTACGCAAGATGAAATTCTTATTTCCATCCCTGAACATGGGTAGTATGATGAAAACAGGTGCTTTTTTCAAAAATTCAAGTCTGCTGTGCAGTATACAACCTTCAAAATCACTCTATTTCCAGCCAATGCATGAATAACTGAGGGAATATAATCCCATGCACAGTACTTCGAAACATAGGCCTACAGCTGCATGATCCGTTGAATATTCATATAGTGTTGTGATAGGCGTGGTTTGAGCTATTCGTAATGAGGACGGTTTTTTTCAAAATAGCCTGCAGATTTTGACTGTTTTCGCACTGTTTCTTTATAGTTTGCCATTCACACTACCATTTTCAGTCACTACATAAGCAACTCCATCCATGAATAGTATTGTTGGTGTATTGGCAAATAAAGAAAAGCATTAGGCCGTATGTATTTCCCTTTTCTTGAACAGGTAATATCACTTTAAGACAAGTATGCAGCTTTTCCAGTTTTCAATGACATTGATGTACAGTAACAAAAACATCAAAATAACAGTTAAACATACTACCATACCTACTGTAGGCCTACAGTCATTGTTTGCAAACCTTTTTTGAGTTTTTGAAATTGCCAGAAATCTTTGCAATGCCAATTAGTGTTTCTGCACACACTGTTCCCATCACATCAAAGTACTTAAAGGAATCCCACCTTTTAGGTAATTAATAAATGTACAACACTTTACATCTATTGACCAACAGCACATGTAAAAATGTCCATGCATGCCCCTACAGAAAAACATTTGTATGCATGCACTATAAAATTAAATAGGTATGCACTGTAATTACACTGTACTTTGTATTATGATGGAAAGGTACTCACAAGAATTTTATTATCATTTTAATGCAACTAGATGTGATAAATTTCATATTGGAAAATTAAAGGGACTATGGTATCCCCCAAGTATACCTAGGAATAGTCCTATAGTTCTAAATACAATTGGTAACTACATTTTGACAGACATTCATTCAAACAAGAGCATCAATGATGCTGTAGCTCAACTACAATTTTCTCACACAGTTAATGTTATATAGTTTCACTAGGGATCCAAATCAAGGAGTCGTAGACTGTCATGATCTAGGAACTTCAGTGCTATAGATGTAAATGGTCACAGCAGTGGTACAGTATATCTGCTAGAGTTGTCTGGCTTGCGACTTTTTGTTAAGTGTTTGTGGGCACAGTACTGTAGGTAATTCTGCTGACAAAAATTAGGCTACTCATACCCCAATTTGTCAGGTCTGTCAAAAAATGATTCCTATAGTATACATCATACAAAACATAAACCCTTTTGGAGAAGCACTAGCATGCATTTCACCATATGATGTTTTGTGACCCCAAATGGCAATTAACATTAGTGTTTGCACCGGGTCCAAAATTCGGAACCAGGTACCCGAACTCGATGGTCGGTGGGGTACCCGGGTACCCGAAAATATAACTTATGTTAGGCTACAAGTTTGTTCTAAAGTCATAAAAGTCATAATGAGAAATTTTGCTTTGCAAGTTGATATAATATAACACCAACGTATCTTACGTATGGGCATGACAAGTGTTCTTAGGCGTGTCCGTGATAAATTTTGCCAGGAAAAAGTAACATGTTAGGTGTTCTGTCACACATGCAATCTATGTTAGTGAAACTTTGGATCCAGATAGCAATTTGAGAACAGGGTCCTGACATCATCGGTCGGGTACCCGGGTACCCAGTGCAAACACTAATTAACATCAACACAAAGTACACCTATGCATCATCCACTGAACACTTTGGCCAACTTTGATAAGATTCCGACACAACCATGAGTATTTCAAGGCTTTTGCTTGATTCTACTGTTTGCCCTAGCTCTTTGACCCCAAACAACTTTAAACTTCTTCAAAAGTAAAACTCTGATGACCCATCAATTCATCTACTGCATACTCTTGTCAACTTTGATAAAAGTCAGACACAACCCCTAAAGGCATTTGCACAATTCCAGTGTTTGACCTCTCCTTGACCCCAAATGACCTTTGACCTACTTCAAAAGTACAACTTTGAAGACCTGTCATCTACTGTACACTCTGGCCAACTTTGATAAGGTTTGGATATAACCCCTAGTGGTTGAAGGGTTTTGAGTGATTTCACGGTTTGACCTCTCTGACCCCAGATGACCTTTGACCTACTTCATAAGTACAACTCTGATGACCTATCATCAATTGAACCTTCTGGCTAACGTTGATAAGATTTGGATATAACCCTTAAGAATTGAAGACGTTTACATTTCAATTTTTGACCTTTCTTTGACCCCAAATGACCTTTGACCTACTTCAAAAGTACAACTTTGACAGCTTGTCATCTACTGAACACTCTGGCTAACTTTGATAAGATTTGGATATAACCCTTAGGAGTTGAAGGCTTTTGATTGATTTCACTGTTTGACCCCTGCTTGACCCCAGATGACCTTTGACCAACTTTAAAAGTACAACTTTGATGACCTGTTATCTACTAAACACCCTGACCAATTATGATAACATATGGATATAACCCCTAGGAGTTGAAGGCTTTTGAGTGGTTTAACTGTTTGACCCCTACATGACCCCAAATGACCTTTGACCTACTTCAAAAGTACAACATTGATGACCCATTATCTTCTTAACACTCTTGCCAAATTTGATAAAATTCAGACATAACCCATAGGAGTTGAAGGCTTTTGCGTGATTACACGGTTTGACCTCCTTTTTGCTTGACCTCTCTTTGACCCCAAATGACCTTTGATCTACTTCAAAAGAACAACTTTGATGACCAATCATTTACTGAATATTCCTGTCAAATTTGAAAAGATTCCAACAAAACCACAAGGAGTTGAAGGCTTTTGCGTGATTTCACTCTTTGACCTCTCACAACCCCAATGACCTTTGACCTACTTCCTGTTACCATAATTATCAAGCCCTTGATATGTGTTATACCCACACCAACTTTGAGAAGGAACGGTCAAAGCACCTGCAGACAGCAGCCTTTTTTCCAATGTTGACGGACAGACAGACAGACAGACAGACAGACAGACAGACAGACAGACAGACGCATTGCCATGACAATAGCTCAACAAGTTGAGCTAACAATACAGTAGCTCCACTCCAGTTGGTCAATGATGACTTGCATCTAGGCAGTTGTGTTCCCAATAAGCTCACATACACACAGTTGTGTGTCTATATGTCCCTGAGTAATTTAAACTCAGTGAAAGCTACTGTAGCTCCTTGGAGGTATACTAGACATGTTTTTGTTTTAATTAGAGGAGCTTCAAGTAACTTTAATAGAGGGAGAATTTTTACCTTCTGGGGTGAGACTATAGGGCCTTTAATTGTGAACAAAACCTGAAATGGACTTCTGTATAGCAGTTTCTTTTTATTCTTTAAACATTTTCTTCAAACTTGTAATATGCAAGAAATACAATCTGAGAATTACATATGATTGTGTATTCAATCCGTGTTTCCATGAAAATTGCTTCAAGGACCTTTTACATACTTTAATTGGACTTTAAATAGTCTACAGTTTACACTATAGAAAAGTTGGTTAAGATGCAACAATACTTTGAAACTGACAATATACGTAGCTGTGCATGTGAATAGAAAAAAGTTTGTCTATAGTATGGAAAATTTGAAACAGTGGAATTTCATCACGAAAACATTCAGTTTAAGAATATACATTGTTCTATGGTACTGTAATGCTACAAAAACCCAATGTTGACTCCTACATTGACTAGTATCTAGTGATAAATTCACTGTTTTATGGTATTACGCACTAATAAGACAACAGTACGTTGTAGAGGGTACACTGAACACTGCACTTTGTTTCCATCTGACTACAAACAATTTGCAATTTTGAATAATTCAATTCACGTCTGATTGCATACAAAGGCTTAATGCAGAAAGTTGTTATGTGCCTGAAGGGAGAAAGGGGACTTACATCTATGACCACCATCCTGGGGAGGGATCTACAGGAAACAGGTGCCCAGCCCCAACCCCCTCCCATGCATTTTGGAAAATTTCTGCAAACTTGAACATCTTAAGTACAATTTTCTGCTACATTCACGGTTTTCACTCATCATTTTTTCAGGAGTCACTGACCCTTAAGAATAAATTTACAAGAGTCAAAACTAAAATAGAAGGGGTCAAAATAAATTTGAGTTTAATGTAACAAACTTTATTCCTGTTTTATCTTTATTTTCTATATCATTACATATTGTTGGGGTAAAAAGCTGTGCATCAGTTTGACCCCAGAGGTTTTGTGCCTGTGCGTCAAAATCAAAAGTTGTGCATCGTTGACCCTGGTGCCCGAGTCAGTGAAATCACTGACATTGTGTAGAGATTTTTAAGTGCTTGTATTGAAAACTCTTTGAAAAAAAGTTAGACATATTCCACAGAAGGAACAAATAATGAGTTTCATCTTTCATTGTAAAGTGGAAAGGGGACAGAAGCATACCTTACACCCACATACAGTATTTGACACCCTACTCCTATGGGTACAGAAGCATACCTTACACCCACATACAGTATTTGACACCATACTCCTATGGGTACATTACAAATCAACACAATACAAAATACTACCACACATGCTCTACGTTGTCTCTACAGTATAACACTGAACTGTGTCTACATTCTACTACTGTAGGTACAGATTACTTTGAGAGGCTTACAATGGACAAAGTGAACCTTACTGAACTAGCTTTGAAGTACTGATAAAATATCTCCACATAACTTCTACTGATGTGCTTTGAACTGTGTCACTTGCCAATAAAGACCCCAATTTTAAATCTTCTCTAAACCGAATCCAATCCCTTCTTTTTTCAAAACTTACTTTTCCGTATACAAGAGCATTACTGGTAAGATCCCTAAATACTGTACTGTACCTCCTCACTATAGTGTGTATACAGTAGTTGAGTACTGTACATCAAGAAGGTATGGTATGTTGATTATTGTACTGTAGATTATATATGGGCAATTACGCAGTAAACCAACACGGTACCATCACATAAGGGTTAATTTCCATTCTATGTTAGTTTCATTTGTTTTATTATGTTCAGTGCTAATCCTTAGATGCACAGAGATAGCCTAAAAATTTTCATCTTGCTACCTCAATATTGAAAAAAATATTTCTATGTAGGTCCTATGGAAAATATAACTGGCGAACATTGACATACATAACGGGTGTAACACATTGACATACAAAACAGAAATGGCTATTTTTCAGAAAGTTTATCATGTACATACTTTTTGCCACTTTCTGAGGATGATATGTAGCAATACTTAACAACTAACCCATTGGGGTCACTTTTTGATCAATATTAAGCTCAGGAGCCCATAAATTGTAAATGTATATCAATGTTACACCCGTTATGAAAAATCTTAAAAAATGCCCTGACCCTAACCCTAACCCAAATTAATCTGCTACACAAGTGAAGGCTTGGTCTTAAGATGGCATCATGAATTATCTTAATTTCTTGTATTATTTTAAAGGTTTATGATATGTTGACCATATGTGACACTGTTACGAGAAAGTACTCAAAACTTCAGACAATCCCCATAAAGACATGCTTGGACAAATTCTGATGAAACTTACACACAGCGATGACAAGATAGTTGGTTATCAGAGATAACAGGGATTTGGAATCAAAGGTCATCTAGGGGTCATTTTGGGTTACTTTATCTAACAGCAAAATGCCTTTTGACATAGGGATATCTTTGGGTGTTCATTGATGTGATACACTTTGGCACTAGGTCTATAAGGGGTGATCAGAAATTTAAGGTCAACTCATCTAGTGGTCTGTTTATGGAAAAAAAAATACCTTGGTTTCTACAGATGTAGTAACAGTTTGGGGTGTTCACTGTTGCGATATACTGTACGTTTGGTAATAGCCCAATAAAGGGTGTTCAAGAAGTTAATGAGCGGTCATTTCATGGGAAAACAAAAACTGCATTGCCTTCTACTGATGTACTGTAGGGAAGATTCTGGGTGTTTAACTTTATTGGAGGTTCCACATGAAAGGTGTTCAGAAGTTTTTCACATCTTGCAGTGATATTTTTGTTCTCATAAAAACAACTGGGACTTGAGATTTACAGCGCACCATCTTGCACCTTAGCTCCCACCTGAAAGCATAAATTTGCCAAAAGGAGATGGAGGATCCCCTCTCCGTTTACCCACCCCAGGATGGCATTCACTTTATAAAACCTATCATTTTCAGTATTTTTTACCCTGCATTTACTGTACATCCCTGCTATATACACACCATGATTGCAAACCAATGCATAGTTAAAAAGGGAAACAGAAAATTTCCCTTAACAGGAATTTGGCCAGTGGCTTCAAAACATCACACCATTTTCAGCCGCAGATTCCTATGAACAATCTGTCCTTAAGTCTTTCCTTAAGGTGATAAATTTATTTTCTTTTTTTGTGTTTTTTTTTTTTTGTTTTGTTTTTTGCAGAAAGCTAAACCCACCAAGCTCGATCATTCTT
The DNA here is from genome assembly GCA_029531755.1 of Holothuria leucospilota. Lineage (NCBI taxonomy): Eukaryota > Metazoa > Echinodermata > Holothuroidea > Aspidochirotida > Holothuriidae > Holothuria > Holothuria leucospilota. The sequence continues at coordinate 21,688 of JAIZAY010000337.1, read as the reverse complement.
ACAAGCTGAGTGAATGATTTTATTTTATGTAAGATGTTGAAGGGTTGCAGATTTATGACCGAGTTGCAAGTTTTTCAAGGTCATAAAACAAAATATGGTTAGTGTACCATTAACAATTGTATTGAAAACCCTTATTTTGTTTGTTTTTTTTATAAGATATGATTAGAGGTACTACAGACAAACTGTAAATCTCCAGGTTTGAGGTGCCATTCTCCAGACGTTTGTGTGAAAATCTCCAGGTTTACAAATTTAGAGGTTGGTAGGTCTGCAGACTGTCTTAGTAGGCTATAGCCTATGCTGGTAAGCCTTGATGGGGCCTAATGTTACTAATGTCACAGTATCATCACAGATTTCAATCTTCGTCACAGTATCATCACGGATTTTAACCTTAGTCGTGTGTATCACATCATGGAGTCTTCACGGGTGTTAGATGATCCCTTGATTAGCACCCAAGGCTGGAAAAAATGTTTACTTCCCAGGAAGGGAGTAAAATTTTCCACAATACTTTCTGTATTTTCATATTCAAAAGAGTGACATTTCCCTCCATTTGCCAAAATTCCCAGCACACCCCTGGCATATAATCCTCTTTCTTGAGAGCTCTGCCAGTCTTTGAGCTCTTGAACAGGTGGTATGGAGTAGGTTTTACCGTAACAGTAGTCCTTTTCAAGGACTAGGCCTAGGCCTAGGAGTGACTACTGTAGTTTTATAGTGAAGAAACTTAACTGTAGCAAGGCCACACTCAAAACTTCAAATTTCAAGCACCTATCAAACAATTTACACGTCAATAATTTGTCATAATCAGTGCATCAATATCTGATGCAACATGCTTTACCACAAGCCCCTTGGCAAATAAGCGTCAACTGCATATTTCAAGCACACAAAGACAAGCAGCTTCAAATTTCACACACAAAGCCTACACAGAGCCGTACATATATACATACAGCTCCGTACACAAATTGCAAACAGCGCCCACTGGCCTTATTACTACATTCGTTCAGATCTTTGGTTTAAGCTGGAAACTCTAAACTTGTTCTATGTGTTACTGTACATGTATCTCTTGGCCAGACTGCATACTTTGTCAGTCGCGCAGAACTTCTTAGGCACGCAGTTTTAATTTATTTACTGATTTTAAGATGAAATAATTCAGTTTGTTTTAATAATCTGCGTGCAGCGTGCAGGCGAAGAATTGAGCAAAAGATCGATGCGGCGCAAGCAAAATCACGACGCTCAAGACTCTCTCAAAAAATTATGCTCAGTACACAATTCAGAAAGAACCAAATAATTACCATCTTTCGTAGCAGACGACGCCCCTGTACCCCAGTGGGGTTTCACCCCAGCAGCCCCTGCACCCAACGCCCGGGCGCAAAGCGTTAGTTGGCGCACAATTTTGAACTTAACAATTAAATTCCACGTGCAACGAACAAACTATGCAATCTGGTCTCTTAGTAGGAAAATCCTAAGGTAAAGATTTATAGCTTGCAAAAAGATCAAGTCCACCAAAAGATTTGCAGGTAGGCTACAGATACATTTTTTTTTCTTGTTTTATAAAAATGAAAACTTTCTTAGATGTGGCCTTATTACTAGGTTTCACCATCATAGTATTTGAACTTGACGGATATACAATCACGGTTATACAATCACGTAAAGCGACTAGGCCTCAGGCTAATGTTAGCCTAGGCCTAATGTTAGAAGCAGAACTTCTCGTAGTTTTGCCATACAGTGGCAGTAGCATGGTGGGACCTACAATCTTGGACAAAACTCGTTGGGACACCCCCGCTCCCCTTCACAAAGTTGACCATTTTCACGGCATACAGTCATTCTCTTTGCGCAACTTTGGAAGGGGGAGCGGGGGCTTCATGTAAACCTGGGAACGGAGATTCAAGAATATTATGACAAAGCGTCCCAACAGTTTTGTCCAAGATTGTCTGAGAAATTCGAGAAGTTAGAACTGCTCGCGGCCCACGGTAGAAAGTGTTTCTTTGCGTTGCGTTGATTCGCAAAAGGGTAGGTGTCTTTTCTTTAGGTATAAGAGAACAGTAACAGAGAATAATCAGCATATTCTGAGTCCATATTGAAGTTCTTGTTAATATAATACTATTGAAGCTAAAAGCATTGGGAAGGTAGCTAAATACTGTAAGTTCAAAGCTTCCTCTCGTTCAGGAAGACATTTTCAATAGTCACGTATTTTGGGCTCACACTGTCTGAACAGGTACCAAATAGTTTTTCAAGGGGCGTTTTCTGAGTGGACCACTATCTATAGTGGAGTTCCACAGGGATCTGTTTTGGGTCCCATACTGTTTCTTGCTTATGTCAGCGATATTTCCTCTGGTCTTTCCTCAACAATGTTTCAGTTTGCTGATGATCATACTATTATCCGACCTATTACTTGTGAAGGGGATAAGGATATTTTACAGAATGATTTGAACACTGTTTTCCAGTGGTCTATTGATAACGAGCTTCCACTGAATGTATCTAAGTGTGCTATCATGCACATCTCTAGGTGTAAACCTAACAATGCCTTATTTCATGATTATTGTCTTGGAAGCAATCCTCTCAATGTTGCTGAGAATTATGAGCTCCTAGGTGTTCTGTTTAGCAGCAATTTTTCTTTCAACATTCATCTCGAACATATTTGTAAATCTGCTTCTAGACTAGTAGGATTTATTTCTCGTTGTACAAATGGGATGCCTCATGATTCTTTCTTACTTTTATATAAGACTCTTGTCTTACCTGTTTTGTTGTATTGTGGTTCTATTTGGCACCCTTTTAACGTATGTCATTTAGACCGTATTGAAGCTGTACAAAGGAGGGCTACCAGAATTTTGTATCAGAGGAAATTTCCAAATGAGATAGTATCATACGAAGACAGGTTAAAGCATTTTAGTATTATCAGTATCAAGCACAACCTTGCATTACAGAGACTTGCTCTTGGTCATAAAATTGTTCATGGGTACTGTCCAGCTGAATTTACTCAATTCATTAGACCTAGCACTCGTGCCCCTGGAAGGCTTCTTCACTGGACTGCGAAGACTCAGACTTTCTATAATTCCCCCTTTGTTCATTTTACAAGACTTTGGAATGATCTTCCTCTGGATTTGCAGGAAATTCCCTCTGTGAGGAGCTTTCGTAAGAGACTATCTGATTATTATTTATCTATGTATTAGGTATTCTTAAGATAGGGTAAGGGGTGCACTCACTTCACTGTGTGTGTTTCAGATCTCTGGTCTATACCCACTTACCTGGTACCTTCACTATTGTTTGTACCAAATATGTAATAATAATAATAATAAAATAAAAAGAACATTCAGCAGAAGTACGTGTTGTATCCTGCCTATTACTTCATATTAAATTAATTTACCAGAAATAAGTTAAAAAGTACTTGAATGTATATTCATTTCACCTTTATAACGCAGTAACTTTCATTTGAGTAGCTGAAACTATACAGAAGATATGCCATACATGCTAATTTGACGAGACCGGGGGTGAAGGCTAAGTTAACCAAACGGTCTACCATTTGTTTTGAGAGCAAATTTGAAAGCAAAATGTAAACAAATAGAGTCGGCTAAAAGAAGGCATAATAGATACGTCATCAGCTTCATGTAACATGAAAAAATGTTGTCATAGGCATCAAATTTGCTTCAAAATATGTCTAAAACCAGCCCTAATTAACGATCTACCATCGTTATAATAAAAAGCTTGGCTTGCAGTTCTGCTTTTAACATTTCATGGTAGATCGTGGCGCTCTTTCAGTTAAAATCTTACCTTCTTACCACTAGTTTGCAATAGCAGCAGAAATTGTTTTGTTTTGCGTTTTACAACTTAAGAAGAGTTGTCATCCTCCTTTTAATTTGCTAAAAAATGCAACGCATGTGGCTGCCATAGACATCTTTACGGAACGTCAACATTTCTGCCTGGCATTCCCTGCGAATACCTGAAACAGTCTATCCCTTATGATCTCGCCAAAAAACAATAAATCAGTATAAACAAATAAACAAAACAACACATTAAAACAATTTTAAATTATACTTTCATTTCGCTAAAATCCCCAGGCCTATAAGCCTCCGAAAAAGTGTACTGAATACAGCTGTTCGGAAAATTAACCATTTTTCTATTGAATTTGTTCTCGTAAATCGCTCACTTAAAACTCAGACAATCTTGGACAAAACTCGTTGGGACACCCCCGCTCCCCTTCACAAAGTTGACCATTTTCACGGCATACAGTCATTCTCTTTGCGCAACTTTGGAAGGGGGAGCGGGGGCTTCATGTAAACCTGGGAACGGAGATTCAAGAATATTATGACAAAGCGTCCCAACAGTTTTGTCCAAGATTGTAGCCTAGGGTACCTACAGTATACATGTGTACCAATAGCGTGAAATGCATTTTTGGCTTGTATTTTTCAGAACTTATCAAATTGTACATCGAGTCTCTTCCATATTCAGTACAAAGACCAAGTCTTTCATACAGCATTGAAATAACCTCGCAAATGTTTTTAAAATATCGGTGAACACACTTTTATATGTTTCACGCTATTGGTACACATACTGTAGGCCTAGTTCTCACGTACACTTTGCTCCCTGAACTAGGCCTAGGCTATTGCACTACAAACTTTTGACCGCATGCTACTGTGAGAGTAACATCATCTGCATGCGTAACATCATCATAACGTAACCATAGCTATGGACTAGGGTAAATGCGGGGGTTTTCGGCCATGTGAGGGTTTTCGGCCACATAGCAGTATTCACCATATTTGTGCTCACCCTCATCATGGAAAGTCTATGTAAACTATCCTACCATATATTAGGGTTTTTCTTACATACAGTAATGCTTGCCACTTGCCATCAATGGCTGGCAATGTACTGAGATCTCCCCTTTAAATTCGTAATGACGAATAAGGTGCATTTGTCATGTATTCCAGATGTCACGGTTGGAGATAAGAATGTGCTCTTCAAAATAAAGCTCCTACCTAAACTTAAATGTGACAAAAACATGCCAAATTTGGACATATTAATGGATATGAGTTTGGTATGTGTGGTGTTGATCCTGCACTCAGTTGAAATGACATCTCCTACTACATTCGGGGGTGGCCGAAAACCACCTCACAAAATATGGCATGCTGGGGTTTTCAGCAGGTAGCCCTTTAAAGGCCCTATAGTCTCCGCCTAAACTGTAAAAAATCATCCTGCTAACTTTAGGCCACTTCTAGCCCTTCCAATTTAAACAAAAACACCAGTCTAGTACACCTTAATGACAGAGCCACAGAAGTCTGCAAGTCTGCACTGAGTTTCCATTCCTCAAGGCCATACTGACACACAGCTGTGTGTGAGCCTACTGTTATTGGGACTTAAGTGGACTGTACAAGCCATCACTGACCAACCACAGTCAAGCTATCATTTGAACAAAAATCAAAGTGCAGTAACCAATTGGATTTAGTACTATAAGGCTACAGTATTCCTAATTTTGTCTGGGGGATGCTACAATCCCTACAACTTTTTGACCATGGTGGCTGAAAACCCCCTCCCATGTGGCCGAAAACCCCATCGTATGTGGCCGAAGACCACAGCAGCATATTTCCAGATTGTTTTGTGAAAAGCATACTTTTTCCTTCATGACAACCATCAAAAATATACGGATAAGAAAAGGCATTACAAACGTCCATTAAACCCATACTGTAAGAGTAATAATAATTATAGTTCTTACCCCTGATATAACTGATTTTGTACTTAAGTGGCCGAAAACCCCCTCATTTACCCTATGTGATGTCACAATTGAACAGTAATGCGTGCTATTTAGCAGACAATAGTGTGAACGTCCTAGTAACAAGATTTAGCAGCTTGATAGAATGTTTAAAAAACAAAACAGGATCGTTTGTGTAGGCCTAAATCAAAATTTTTGATCTCGTTTTGGACACTAAGTGCAAATAATCTTAGAATGAAGGGTCATAAACCACAGGCGCCCCTTACGTTGTATATAGCACACCATATACTATGTATTATATAGACGGAACGGTACAGTATGTCACAAATCTCCTAGCTCGAACAAACAACTTAAGTTTCTGGCATAATCACTGCACTTTTCTCGCAAAATTGTCAGTGTTGACACTTTTGGGTTTGCATTTTTTTGTGACAGTTGAAGATGGTGAAACAGCTACAGTTAACTGCCACAAATGCTGGTAGGAAATGCTAGCTCTTCCACTTTTCAAAAGGTTTTCAAATTTTATGAAATAAAATGTTCAAAAATCTTTCATATTAATGCTAATAGATATCTACAAGATTTGTAATAACATTTGGAAAGCAAACCATAACTGACAAATTTAGTAAGTAACCTTGAAAGTTAAGAGAACTTTAGAGATATTTTAGGAGTAAGCCTGTTTAATTATAGTGTGGAAGTGCTGAATGCTCTTCCTAGCAGCCACCATCCTCAAACTGTTACTCCCTCAAAATTTCGTCCTTCAGACAACACCACGTGAAATTATTCGGGAAAAAGAACTGCCTTGAGGTACCTTATGACCAAAAGTCTCAACATGTATGCACTGACAAGTTTGGCCAGAAAAGTGCAGTAATTAGAAACTTAAGTTGTTTGTTCGAGCTTGGAGATTTGTGACATACCTTTCCGTCTCTATTATACATATATGGTGTACTATACAACAAAAGGGGCGCCTGTGTCATAAACATAGGTCTATAAAGGACCCGTAGAGGTCACTTACATAGGAGTATAGCCTATGCCTGTGAATTTGAGAAAGATCGAGACCATTCAAAATTTTTGAAGGTGCGGTACCCCAATTTTGCCAATGGGTATATTGCTGACCTAGCACAGGAAGCTCCATGACGACCCAAATACTAGGTCAGCAGACTGCGGACTAGCCTAGGTCAGAAAGTGGGACCGGAATTCGGGTCACCTTCACGAAACGCGCGATGCTGTACAATTGGTATGGCGTGAACGAATTCTGGTCCCTGCCGAATTGCGGTCCCTTTACTATACTAACAAATCTCTGTCGTTCTGCAAATTGCCAACTGAGGAAAATCAGTCAAATGAGGAAGTACCTTGACAGTAAGAGTTGTGAGATACTAGTGCATGCCTTTATTACTTCAAGGCTTGATTTTCTTAATTCACTCCTACATGGCCTCCCTGAATCAGCTATTCAGAAACTCCAGAAGATACAAAACACTGCTGCTCGTATTGTAAAAAGGAAAGGGAGAAACTGCCATATTACTCCAATCCTCAAAGAACTCCACTGGCTTCCAATCAGCTCTAGGATTCAGTACAAGTTGCTACTACTTGCCTTTCGGGCTTATGTCTTGGGCGAGCCTAAGTACCTTTCACAACTTCTCTTGCCATATATTCCAACTCGCCCACTTCGATCCTCCTGCAAATCATATTTATCTGTACCAAAACTACGCCTGAAAACCTATGGCTGTAGAAGTTTTCAGTACTGTGCATCATCTTTATGGAACAGTTTACCAGACGATTTACGAGCTTGCTCGCAACTTTCTGTTTTTAAGGGTTTACTTAAGACTCATTTGTTCAATACTGCTTATACTTAATGAACTTCTCTGTTTTCTTGTAAAGCGCCTTGAGCAGTAACAGCTTGGAACTGATTGGCGCTATATAAGCCTAATTTATTATTATTATTATTATACTGCGGATCTCTCAAACTTAATGTTAAACATTACCTTCTTAGGCTATAATGACAAGTTTCAACTTCAGACTTAGCCTTGCCTAAAGCTACAGTAGCCTAGTAGCCTACTAGTAGCCTAACAGTTAGCCTAGGCTAAGTAGGATGGCTGCAGCATCTCAAAGGATACCTTGGCACCACCTCACCTTGGTACAATCTCCCAATTAGGCTAGGCCTACAGAGCTAGGTACAATTATAGAGAATACCCCAACATGAAATTAGTCCACGGTGTAGCCGGCTACGCCGTCACACATGCTCCCCACGAGCCACATCAGAGGAAAGCTTTGGACTTTGATTTTCTTGCAACATTTTTTAACCTTGTAGGCTAGGCCTACTATGTTAGGCTATGTGTATTTGATCAGAAGGATGTCTTTTATGATGTAGTCGGTGGAGCCGGTGTAGGCCTAGCCACCCCAGGAGAAAAATTTGGGCTTAGGTTTTTTACAAAATATATTAAAAGTATTTGTTAATATAGGCCTAGGCCTAGGCTCATATCTTCACGATGTAGCCGATGTAGCCGGTGTATAGCCACTTGGGGGAATAGCTTTGGACTTAGGCCTAGGCCTAGTCTATTTTTGCAAGTCCACACAGCCTAACGTTAAACCTTGTGCACCAGCTATAGGTCTATTATATTCATGAGTCGTTCTCAAAATAACTAGGCCTAAGTATGGAATTCAACGAAGTAGCCAATTAATTTTAGGGGTGTTTTCGCATGGCGGGGTATTCTATAATTGCTCCAATACCTTATCTCCCCTTGGGTTCGCCCACCGTGTAAGGTTTTACTAGCAGCAGGCCCAACAGTTAACTTCTCGTAACTTCGCAACTTCTCCTTATCCTTCGCTATGCTATATATATGTAATGCAAACATAAAATGAATTGTGTAAATGTTTGGCCGCTAGCCCTAACGTTAACCATCTCTGAATGTTGTAACTGTACACGGACACATGCAGTTAAAGGGGATATGCAGTCACCCCAACTTGAAGTAGTGTAGTAGACTGTCCTGTTTCATGATTGGCTCTTGAGAGTCATGTGACAATATTTTTTCTCCTCAAACGTGAAATTTACTAGAAGTAACTGATTGGTTTACCTTGAATATGCAATATTGAAGTCCTAAAATATCGTGAAAGATACTTTGCAGAGAAATAAGAAGAAAATTGTGAGATTTAGCTGTTGCTTCAAAATAAGTTTGGGACGACTGCTCTTGACCTTTAACTGAAGCGGTAAATGTTGGTATTTGCTCATGCACATACGTGAATGTCGCAGACCTATATATATTTTATGCATGTCACATGTCATTTCATAGATGAGTTGGGAAATAGGAAATACGCCGCAACTCACTTGAGGATCGCACATTGCCATTGCATATCGTACGTAATAGGTACATAAACGAGCAACATCAGACAACAGACCATGGAACCACACGCGGACAAGCACGAATCATCCATAACTTATATAGTGACCGCCAAAACACAATTGTGTTTAAAAAGGGGAATTTTCATGATCCCAGACAGTTCCAATTCTCCCAACTATGCAACTTCTAGCTCCTCCCATACATTAGCGGCTCGCCATAGGGGCACGGGGGGCACTTGCCCCCCCAACCCTTATAAAAAAAAAAAACACATAATTCCCACATACTTCCTGTAGGAAGTATGTGGGAATTTGCAATTTCCTGTAGGAAGTTGCAACTTCCTACAGGAATAATGTGGGATAATATTCACAAACGAGAGTTTTCCCGCATGGAATAGTTGAATTCCCACATGAGAAGTCAACTTCCCACATGATGAAACTGAATTCCCATATAGGAAGTTAAATTCCCATACGTGGATCTCAGTTCCCCATATGGGAAGACAACTTTTGATGTGGGAAGTCAAATTCCCCATATAGGAAGTCCAATTCCCCATATGGGAAGACACAAAATGGCTATGTAAGTTGTGCAGTGAACAGCCTTGAAGGAAGTCTATTGTGATTGGTTATTCAAAGCCCTTTGGACAACAAAGGCCTTTTCAAATTTGGCTTCTCTGTGTTGGTACATGTACAGTGTAAAGCAAGTACAGTGTGTACTTGAACACTGTGTTGTATAATACAGTGGTCAGCATTTGGTGTACAGCAAGCATTGAGAGTGGTTGCTCACAGTTGTAGTGGAGCTATTCAGTGGACTACATGTATGTTGTTTTGTAAGGGACTATGCTGTATGCTGTGCTAATTTCTTTTGAGCTCAATGGTATGGAGTATTCTTATAGCATCTTGGCTGTCTTATTCAGACTATACTGGACTAAGGATGGAGCCTATAAAAAGAACCACTTCTAAATGAAACCGTGTGGCTCAGATAGGTAATTTTAACGAAGACATACAGGTACTGTAACCAATGTGAGAAGGACATATGCCCATGCAGTGGCCTAATTTGGATAACCTTATATCTTGCTGTCTTATACTGGACTAAGGATGGAGCCCATAAAAGGAACTACTTCTAAACTGTGTGGCTCAGTTAGTTAATTTTAGCGAAGACAACGACACTTACTGTAACCAATCTGAGAAGGACATGTGAATTAAGTGGCCTAATTTGGATAATCATTTAGCTCTAAGGCTGCCACACTCAAACAAGTTGCTGGGATTTTTGTCTTTTGCATCGGGCTTTCGCACAGATTTGCATGCCACCTATAGACTGTCCGTCCGGTAAAATTTTTACTTAAAAACAACACAAGTGTCACAGTTCAGCAAGGACTTAAGGTGAAATTACATTTTAGGCCATAATATTCTTTTGGATTCACTGTAAAGTCATGGGAACATTTACTCTGACTGTACAATGCAGTTTTATACATTAGAGGGCCTCCGAGGATGATGAATGAAAAATGATGATGAAGGCTAGAGCAAATGCCATATATCCCCCCATTCTATAATGGAAGAACCCAATATGGGAAGGGATAACCAGCATGTGGGATTTATGTGGGAATTTTCCCCATATTTATGTGGGAATTTTTTCCCACATGCCCAAAAACCCACATAAATCCCACATGCTGATTTCATATAGGAAATATGTGGGACTTTTTTATAAGGGAAAAAAAAATTGCAAAGCATGGTCTTCAATTTTCAAAAATAAAAATAATAAATAAAAAAAAATGTAATTCGAGATGGGTTAGGCCCTCCCTTTTCCTTGAGTGGGCTTAAAATTAAAGAAGTGAATAACTTTCCAATGCAATGAGAAGGTTAAACATTAATAAAGTGCTTTCAAAACGACATTTTTTCGGCGCGCTTCGCGCGCGTTTTCTCAGTTGCTTATTTGTAATCTGATTAGCTTAGGCATCATAATGTCATTTACACAGTGTAACGGTAATGCTGCAGAGTTAAATGCCCATAGTTCTGCAGACACTTCAGAGCTATCATGGTCATTAGATACACAACCCATTAGTCGTGTTGATTATCATCCACGACTAAAAGCAGTTTTGCCCGGGTGTCACCTGGCCAGATTATCATAGGTATCTGTCTACAAAAAGTTGTAACGGGCATGTAATCTAAAAGTATTGTGTTTCCCATAGAAGGAAAGGTTTCCCTTCCCTTGTCCAAATTGACAGCGCCGTTGGCCCACGAGTGGTCTTATGACTGTCAAATGGCCTGTTATAAGCAAAAGGTTCTCCACTGACCTCTGTGCTAAAGTATACCGTTTCAATTGATTTAAAATAAACACACCAAACAGTCAATCTAAGCTCAGTGTGATGAGACTTTTGACTGGTGGCCTAGCTATTTGTATATAGGATGAGACGTCGTTCTGAGTTAGGGGAATTCCTCTCCCCCTTTAAAAAATTCGTTTCGGAACGGTACTGAGATCCAAAATACTTAGTGCTATCATTTCATCGTTTTCCAGTTTCTTCATGCTCGAAATTTTCGTTAGTTTAAGAAAACAATCCAGAAAACCAACATTTTATTGCTTCTTGGCAAAGCTGAAACATATTGTGGCACAATGAAAGAAACAACAAAATATTTAAAGGTGGGGTTCATTTTATACAAATGGATCAAGCCGCTTTGCCCATTTCACCTGCCCCCTTACTCCACCCCCATGGTAGTACGGTAGCGATCGGTTGATATGGTTGTATTTATTTTTAAAGTAGTCAGCTCATGACTAACTGCCTGAAATGGTTTTTGAAGAGCTTTTGAAAACTACATGGGCATCTCTGTAATACATAATAATAACCATACTCCCATAGGCGTAGGAGGCGGGGGGCTGGGGGCTGCAGCTCCCCCAACAAAATATTTTTGTGAAAATTCGGGCAATATTCTGAGAATTTTTCGGGCACCTACTAAAAGAAAAATAATGCAATAATGTAGCTTAACGGAAATCGATACTTTAAAAAACTTCCTTGGTAATTAAAATATAGTTCTGATTTGGATTGCACCATCACCTATATATTCAGTATTAATTCACCAGTGTGTTTTTTACTGATTAAATTTATACCGTATACTATGATTATCAGTGGTGTATTTGAGGAGCCATGCATTAGGCCATTTTCCCGTAACTGACGCCGATTTTTTTAGTACCTACTTAAAGGCAATAGACAGTCGCCCCAAAATTTTCTTTGAAAAATCAGCAAACTCTTGCAAATCTCATTTCATTGCATTACAAGCAACTCGGAAGACATTTTGAACACAACTATTACAAACAATAGGTAAAGCAAGGAGAAATTCTCCTTGAATTTCACAATTCACTAACAAAAATATTGTCACATGATCAAAATAGGCCAATCATGAACTAGAGTGACCGGGCACACTCACTCTGGTTGGGGTGACTGCATTGTGCCTTTAAAGCACAAAATTTTACTTCAAAGGTAGCATATGTGGCACCAGATTGCATGTAAGGACACCTAATTTTTCAAAAATTTTCAAAGGGTAAGGGGTGATGCCTATTTTTTTTTCTTTAAGTACCTAAAATACGTACGGTAAATTTTTAACACAAATTTTACTTCAAAGGTAACATATGTGGCACCAGATTGCATGTACGGACACCTAATTTTTCAAAAAATTTTCAAAGGGAGGGGGACACCCCCTCCCCTTATGCCCCTCCCCCAGGCCGGCGATCACACAACATAGTGCCTGCCCCACCCCACCCCCATGAGAGAAGTCTGGGCTACACCACTGATTATTATCATCATTATTGTAACGACTTCCCCCAGAATTATAACCAATATGGAATAGGTAGTAACGTGGCAAATTATTGTATGTAACTGGCATGCGGTGTGATAACGGATGCATGCCTATATGATACGTACATTAACATTTTGAACGCGCGCGGATTTTTTTTTTTTTTTTTCTATTTCTCGGGCAGATCGTTACAGCCCCCCAAATCAACTTGGGCCCCTACGCCTATGCATACTCCTATTGAGGCTATTGTACTATCCGGAGCTGACCGTTAATATTGCTGGGGGGTCTTCCGAACCTCCCTGAATACGGACATGAGTTTGCCCCCCCCCCCCAAACAAAATTTCGTAGAGCCTCCCATGCTCCCATAACTGTATGAAGCTACTCCTTGTGCAGGAATAAACCTGTTTTATTGCTTAAGGCCATGTCCTGGTGAGCATACAAGGCCATAAAATGTAATAAAAGCACTCTCTCTTCCTTGTGTGGAATGTGAGCTACTCTGCATCTTTCAAATTTTCAAACCTAGATGTCAATGAAAGAGCAGTCACCAACTGAGAATTTTCATAGGCTACCCCTACACTAAAACTATAGTTTGGGGTGATGACTGTCTGTCTTAACCAATCACAAAGTTACAAGGTGTTATATAAAATAAATCATGAATGTTTTACATTCGTGCGATTAGCATTTTCGCCTCGTTGAACAGAACGTTCAATCTTTCAACTCATGAAATTATTCAATGTTCATACTATCACTCTCATACACATTCATTATTTATTTGCATAGGCTCACGTAAAGACAAACATCCTGCCCGTGGGCGGTGCATACATGTGTAGCACGCGCAGATACTAACCTTTACCGCTTCAGTTAATCGCATTCCATATAGACTCATTTTCGTCATCGCACTTGATGAGTAATGTCACAGCTCTTCCACATTTCAGAATATAATCTCCTTAAATGAACATCAAATTTCCACCCATTTTGTCATTTCCTTCAGTTCAAAACCTGAACTACAGGCGCGGTTCTAGATCGAGACTTTTTTTTGGGGGGGGGGGGGGGGCTTAGGGGGGCTTGAAACGGAAGAATCATAAAATTTTCTCTCAAATATGTAAATCGGCCACGCGCACGCTGAAACCAATGATAATAAAAACAGTACCATAACCAGGGACGGGGGCAAGGTTATTTTGATAGGGGACATGGGTTGAGTGATCGCCGTCGTGGGGGAGGGGTGTCCCCTTTCTCTGAGAAATTTTTGCTAATTTAAGGTTGCTAAGATGCAAAATGGTGCGTTCTTTGGGTAATTTTTTGACTATATGACTGGAAAATGTTCATAACTTTGTGAATTCTAATTTTTGGTTGGGGAAAGAGGGCCTTCTTAGGGGAGAGGTCTAAGGGGGAAGGGTGTTTCCCTCCCTTTGAGAAATTTTTGCTAATTTAAGGTTGCTAAGATGCAAAATGGTGGGGTCTTTGGGTTATTTTTTGACTGATATATATGGCTGAAAAATGTTCATAATTTTGTGAATTCTAATTTTTGGTTGGGGGAAAGAGGGCGGTCCTAGGGGAGAGATCTAAATGAAGGGGTCCCCCTCTCCTGTGAGAAATTTTGGTAACTTGAAGGTTGCTAAGATACAAACTGGTGCGGTCTTCGGGACAGTTTTGACTGATATATGGCTGGAAAATGTTCATAACTTCGTGAATTCTATAGCAATTTTTGGTTGGGTAAAAGAGGGCTGTTCTAGGGGATAGGTCTAAGGGGAGGGGTCCCCCTCCCCTTTTGAGAAATTTTGGTTACTTGAAGGTTGCTTAGATGCAGAAATGGTGTTGTCTTTTGGGATATTTTTGGAACCGATCATATGGGTTCAAAACATTCTTAATATTTTTGGTTAGGTGAAAGAGGAGCCTTTTTTGTCTAAGGGTATGTATCAACACACCTCCTGAAGTCCCCTTTTGGACACATTACTGCCTTCTAGTCGGGGAAAGTTTTACGCAAAAATACGTGCTTGGAGTCCACAGAAATATTCTCGAACTATTAAGAAAATTTGCCTTGCTTCATTTGTGCATTATAAAATCGTATCTAAAGGCTGGTAGAAACCGGAATATGGCCTCTTGGAAGTTCTGGATTAACTGTATGGATCAGATATAGGCCTACCCCGCCCTTCTCTTTTCTTCTCCTTTACGTCTTCTTTTCCTACTCTTTTTCTCTTTTCCTGCAAATTACAGGGGGGATAGGCCTCCCTTCCCCCTGAGTGGCACCGCCCCTGACCATGACATAGATGTAACGTATATACAGGCATATATTTTTTTTTATTTGGAAGAATGTAGCAAACGTTACTGAGAGATACGAGCAACTGGACCTGTTCACATTAATGGGAATAACGATTCGGCCTGTAGATTTGACTTAAAAGGACTGCTAGTATAGCTTGACGAGATCAGCGACGAAATGACTCGTTTTGAACTTCCAACAGATGATTAATCCGTTAACTTGATTTACATGTACGTACATACTATCATAGATGTTACTTATGTTACTTATCTGACCCAACTTCCATTGTATGAAATCGTGAACCTAATATAAGATTTCGAGACACAGACGACAGTTTCCCTTGACAAACTAAATCCACTGGACCAAGATGTGCACAAGTGTATTGGGCAATTTTGTTTTTCTCAGTACACGCAAATATAGCATAACACAACCTCTGAAAATTTTTGGGGGGCTTGAGCGAACTTTTTGGGGGGCTTGAGCCCCCAAAGCCCCCCCCCCCGTAAAACCGCGCCTGCTGAACTAGACCGTTTGTGCTTGTAGTCATAATCCCCTGAAAATTAAAGGAAACGAAGATAAAAAATCCAAATATTTGCGGCACTTGATTTGTTGATCGAATACTGAGTGCGGTACAACAAGGGGCCAACTAGAGACCTTATAGTGGGACCACTATAGGATCTCTAGGGCAAACTACGAAGGCCCTTTAGTGCCATATTTAAAACTGTATCTTATGCAAATTGCTTTTTCGAGAAATATATTTCGGAGCATCTGTTTTTTTTTTTTCGAGAAATATATTTGAAGCAAATTGTGCTCATTTCTCAGAGCAAAAATGTTCTGCCAACAACACAACTTCACCCACTTCTGCTTAAAAAATATATCGCTACGGAGCTGTTAATAAGGTGTCCTGTAGATGTTGAAATATAATGTGACTTTCTCGACATTTTTTCTCAGTAAGATGTTGTGATGTTAACATCCGAGATCTTGTTACCTCAATATCTCAGCGAAAAATGTTACAATGTTAAATTGCATGATCTTCACTGGGAAGTGAGATATTGACATCCGAGAGCTTGTTATCCCAATATTTTAGAGCACAATATATTAATTACACAATATTTAGTAGGTACGGGGAACTCAATATTTTAATATCTTGACAGCATGATATTGAGATATTAACATCCGAAATCTTATGATCTCAATATTTTAGCGCAATATACTGAAATATTAAATTAAGGGATTTCAATATCTTAATAGGCCTATCTTTCTGTCGCGGTATTTGTGATCTTGAGATCAGGGAGTTGTAATTTACAAATAGCAACTCCCTGATGAGATCGTCACGTGCTACTTTTTTACACTAAATAGTTGATATAACAAGATTTGGATGTCAATATCTCAATATCTTACCGCCAATATATTAATATATTGAGATTATTAAACTTGTTTTCTCGTATTTAACTTTGAAAATTAAGAAATAAAGATCTCGAATGTAATTAGATCTCCTAACTTAATTTTTAAATGTTTACCCTACTAGTTAAATATTGCCGACACAAAAAGATGATGTCAATACTCTCAGCCTGTATTTTTCCAGTAAAGATGGAAAGTAAGAAATTGGATCCTGTGGGTTTAATATCTATATATTGCACGCTAAAATATTGAGATAACAAGATCTCGGATGTCACTTTCTCGAAATTTTTCAGTAAAGGTAATAAGAATATTGAGATCATGTAATATATTTCAATATTTTACACTAAAAAATTGAGACAACTTTTCGGATTTCAGGCGTATATCAATATCTTTCTGTGAAGATATTAGGATATACCTGTAATTTAATAAGGCTACATATTTTACGCTGTATAACCAGATATTGGGATGTCAGCATATCTTTCAGTGAAGATATCACAGATATTGATATTCTGTAATTTAATATCTAAATATAAATATCTAAATATATTTTTCGCCAAAATACTGAGAAAACAAGACATCGGATGTCAATATCTCAAAACTTTTCAGTGAAAATATTAAGATATGAAGATTTTGCCATTTAATATTTAAATATTTTACCCTAAAATATTGAGATTATAAGATCTCGGATGTTAACATTTCAACATCTTACCGAAAACACTATTTTGCTTCAAGTATATGTTTATCTTTGTACTAGCAGATGGTGGAAAGAAAATTCCCCTTCACAAGATAGTTACAAACTTTGCTCAGGCTTGCATATAATATACAGTATACAGAAGATCATGAAAGTAACACATTGACTGTTGAATGAAGCGGAAACGTCCGAAATAGTGTGGAAGAAGAAAATGGAATTAGTTTGAACTGAATGTGAAGGCGCGAATTTAGGTAAAGTAGTTTGTGAAATATTTGTATAGGAAAACCATTAAAAGAAGTCAATCATTTATCCGTAAAGATATTTCACCCATCTACTGTAGAAACTTGAACTTCTTTTGGATCGTTTTAAATTTCGATTGGACACCATTAGGCGTACACTCTATCCCATGCAGTAAATGTTGGCGTCACTGTTTGTCGCTAATATACTTTTGGCAAGAGATTTCCTATACATCGAGGGGTGGGCACACTGTAGTTGGCACCATCACTGAGAAGCGCCTCAAGAAGTTGGCGTTGGAGAGGCACCACACAATATATCGGAATCCCACCACAAATAAAACCCTGCGGAGGGTCGGTGTGAAGTGTGCATATACTACATTGGTTTACCCCAGCGTGGATCACCGGTCTTTCTGTCACCCCGAGCAAAGGTGCCTTCCTGGGGGAGCTCGGGTGAAAGGGGAAGTAGCTTAGATGGAAATATGTGCTATCTTTGGCAAAGTTTCGAACTGACCATATCTTGAAACTCAAAGTAAAATGGATTGTTCTTACTTTGGATTGAGTGTGAGGAATGGGCATGTGATCTAATTGAAGGGGTGACAACTCCTTCCCACTCCCCAACCCTAACTCCCACCTCTACCCGCCTTGAGAATTGTTTGTATGTGTAAGTTGGGTTACATGCAAAATAGTGCTAACTTTAGCAAAGCTTTGAACTAATAAAATGCTTAAACTTCTCATTACTTATGGATATTTTGGTTGTGGCATAGCACCCCTCCAAGGCGGGTACCGCGAGACTGTATAGGGAACAGAGAAAAGCCCTGTGGTAATTAACAACGGAGATACTAATACGAGCAACAAGAATTCAGACGATCGGCATGCAATGGGGAATGAGCTAGAAGGGAATAGGAATAGCCGTGATGGGTCGTGGACTAAGAAGTTTGTAAATGCAATTACATTTACCATCTACCAATAATGGGTACTACACGCAAAGCGCCCCATGAAAATGTTTGACGACAAACGTATACATCCAATCTTTCACATCATGTTAAAAACATGACAATGTTAGCATAAACTACTTATGATATAGACTACTCAACAATCCCCCCCCCCCCCTTGATGGGCGGTCTTTACAAAGGTCGATGTACTTCTAGTTTTTGGGAAAAGTGCTTTGGCGGTATTCCGCGGTATTATTGCCAGGGCTGTAACGCCCAACCCTTACTCAAAATCCATATCTGGCTTTATATCTGGAAATATCTGGTTGATTAAAGACTTTATATGGCCATATAAAGCCAGATATAACTTGATTAAAACACAACCCAGATATGCATATAAAGTTTGATATGGCCATATAAAGCCAGATATAACTTGATATAATCGTGATCTAGATATGTATATAAAGTTTGATATGGCCATATAAAGCCAGATATAACTTGATAAAACTGTGATCCAGATATGTATATAAAGTTTGATATGGCCATATAAAGCCAGATATAACTTGATTAAAACATAACCCAGATATGCATATTAAGTTTGATATGGCCATATAAAGCCAGATATAACTTGATATAACCGTGATTCGCCATATATGTATATAAAGTTTGATATGGCCCATATAAAGCCAGATATACTTGATATGCTAGATATGCAAATGAGCATTTTGTTAGTTTGTTTTATTATTTATTTGATTTGATTCTTGGATTATGCTTGTTACAAACTAAGACATGTTTTGGATACAGCATCACCTTCCCAGACATTGCAGTTATTTAGTGGCTACACTTCTGTTAATACCGCAGTGTACTAAGTGAACTTAGGCAAATAATTTGCATATTTGGGCGGAGCTTGTATCTAAACCTACATTTTTCATGATTAAGGAAGTTGAGAGTAAAATATGCACCACGCAGTAAACAAAATTTAGAGTCAAATACGTAATTAAGTTTAAAATAAGAATCCCATATCACTGACACTGTGATTACATAAAATAGGAAATTTCAAGGCATTTTTCTGTTCACTGTTATGAAATAAGTTGAATTTATGTACTTAAGTCAATTCAACCTAATACTTACATTAAATTCTAATTCATGGAGCACTTATACAATGTTGTCTGGTATTCAATGTTGTCTGGTCCTGGGTAGGACGTTTAACTGCATCCGGTTGTGGAGCTTGTTAAAGCGTGGGGATAATGAGGTTACCCTTTGCCGCAACTGCCTCCGGGACACCCTTGGGCAAGGTGCGCCTGTATTTTTGGCCCAGTTTTGTTCAGTTTTTTGTTTTGTGTAAATAGTGTATATAGTGTACATAGTGTAAATATAGCAAGTTGACTCCACCCGGGACCCCTCGTGGCAGGTGGGCGCCGCCCCAGACCCCTCGTGGCCCCTGTTGTTGGTGTCTGGTTTTTTGGTTGTTGGCGGTGTGTAGTATTATTGCTTTAGGGTGGCCGGGGGGAGGTTGGTCTGTTGGGTATTTGGGTTGTTGTCAGTGTGTGTGTGCGGTTCTATTGTTGTAATGAACATAACTTTCTGTTTGATTTGGTGGTGTGTGGATAGTTTTGCATTTATGTTCCTGTCCGATCCGGTTTGAGTTTGTTTTTTGTTTGTATGTGCCGTTTCGATGCACTTAAAAAGCACGGTATTCAAAGGTATTCAAAGTCTCCATGAGGAGGTATTCAAAGTCTCCATGAGGAGTGTGGACTATAAGTCCTAACTATGATTCATAACTAGAGCAGATCTGTGCCATATAAAGGCTTGATCCAGATAGAACTTTATCTGGCCATATATGGTTTTTATCCGATCTGATATAAATTCCATATCTGGTGCAGATATGGGCCAGATGTAAATTTCCATATATGGGCCAGATATGGGCTATATAAAGAGTGAGCCATATAAAGTTTCATATGGGTCATATATGGCACAGATATGGGCCAGATATAAATCTCTTTATATGTGGCATATATGGATTTTCCATATATGGGCCAGAAATGGAGTAGCCATATATGGGGCATATCTGGGCCATATAAAAGTGAAACTTTACCTGGGCCATATATGGCCTTTATATTATATCAAGTTATATCTGCCCAATTCTTGTACAAGCCAGATATGAATTCCATATCTGGTGCAGATATGGGCCAGATATAAATTTCCATATATGGGCCAGATATAAATCTCTTTATATGTGGCATATATGGATTTTCCATATATGGGCCAGAAATGGAGTAGCCATATATGGGGCATATCTGGGCCATTTAAAAGTGAAACTTTACCTGGGCCATATATGGCCATATATGGCCATATATGGCCTTTATATTATATCAAGTTATATCTGCCCAATTCTTGTACAAGCCAGATATGAATTCCATATCTGGCCCAGATATGGGCCAGATATGAAATCCCATATCTGGGCCATATATGGATTTTGAGTAAGGGAAGTCCGGACTCGGACTGGAAACTAGACTGGAGTCCGCTTTATACTGGACTAGTAGTTGGCCTGGAATGGGAGGTCCCAGAATCGGAACTGTCCCGGAATGGGCCGTCGGTCGACTCGGAGTCGGAGCCAAGTCTATGCAAGTCCATAAAAATTAAAGTTGCAAAAGTGTTACTTTTTAAAGGCTTTTTGTTTTTCCTGTGAAGTTTTATACATGAATGGTCACACACAGTCAACTAAATTACGAGGTGGGCCAGACTACAAAAGTGATTCATAAAAATGACCTTTTCAATCGAGTTAACTTGAAATATAATATGCATTTGTATGAAATGCCACATCATTGTCAAAGGGCCGGACTTGGAATTGACCCGGAATTCAGGGACCTCACTGAGCCAGTTTTGAAATGGGGGGCTAACCATCGAAGCGGCCCAATATGAGTTCAAAAGTAAAACCCAACATCCCAGTTTAAGGCGGGTCAAAATGCCTACGGCAGAACTTAAAGTGCTGGGCTAAAGCCCACGTAACCCCCCCCCCCCCCCCGCGTCTCCACGGTCCCTGGACTTGGCTCGGAACTGGAGGTTATTGGACTCGAAATTGGCCCAGAATGGTGGCCAATGGAATCGGAATTGGCCCCAAACCGGGTTAGATGAAATCGGATACAGTCCTGATTATTATTGCCAGTAATGGTCATAATTGCTGTAAAGCGCAAATCATGACGAGTGCAAAAAATTGCTTTAGAAATCATCTCTATGGCAAGTTTGCATGCTGCCTGCACCAAGACTTTATATTGATTCCCCCAAAATGTGTCTGCCAATTAGAATGCGGGTCTGCTGGCTGGTAAGAAGAGTTAGTAATAAGTTTTGTAAAATATATCTCCCGAAAAGCAGAG
>JAIZAY010000964.1:0-24997 GCA_029531755.1 Holothuria leucospilota | reverse complement strand
TGAACACGTCAACGTTCTGAAAAAAAAAATGTTGAATTGTTCAAATGACACAACTGAACAATTGATCATTTTTCGGTTTTTGACGTGATATTATCTAGTTATCTAGACATTTTTCTGAAAATTTTCAACTTCTGTGGCAAGGATATTCTTATCTTGATGGCACTTTTAAGCTCCCGTATTACCGTATTTACTACAAAATTTCTCGGTAAGTGTCAAGTGTAAATTCTGTAATAATCTCAAGATTCAACCTAGGTTTACTGTGCCATTCGACGATTGGTCATGTGAAGTAATTAATAGTATTTCAGGAGTCGTGGTTTCAATTTATTATCAGGCTCTTATGTAGCTTCTTCATTGGGGGAGATTATAATTCATGATAAAGAAAAATGATAAAATGTCACAATTTCTAATAGGGAGCCATCGTTAGTTGGAGCGTAGAGTACTAAGACAATTTTTTTGCTGAAATGTCTCCAAAGTACATTGCCGGAAACGTAAGGTGTAAGTTGTTCAATGACGTTTATTTTATGTTTTCATTAGTCAAAAATCTTAACTTACCAAAGGGTCAGTAGGAAAAAGTTTATTTGGTTATATTGCTGAGGCCTTAACCACCGGCGATCGAAGCCATACGCGCCCTGCGCGTGTGAGAAGTAATATAAAATAAGTCTTTAATACGAAGGTGTATCTGAGTCTGATCAAAGTTGAATTGGCTGGCAGTTTTGAAGACATGCCCAATCAGTGTTACACTAGAAGCAGTGGGCTACATCTGAAAACGCGGAAGGGCAAAAAGTCATGTTTTACCCCACTTTTGAACCGAGTTGCGAGAATGTTTTAAACTTCCTTAAGTTGCTTTAAAATGATCACCAAATAGTTGATCAAAGCTGTGGTAAGATTTCTAACTGACCTATTTGTATAGGTGATGAAATGCCGTTCTGTGTTGGGGACATTCCCCTTTGAAAAAATCTTGTGTCAGAAGGTGCCGAGATCCAAAGAGTGCTATCATCCCACAGTTTTCAAGTGTCTTTATGTTCGAAATATTCGTTATCTTAAGAAAACAATCTAGAAAACCCCACGTTTGCATGGCCTCTTGGGAAAGGTGAAACGTATCGTGACACAATGAAAAAAATAAGCAAAATTCAAGGGTGGAGTTGCCTTGGTAGTTGAGTATTGTACTGCTTTGCATTCGAGTGGTGCACGGCGGTGTCTCCTGGAAATGCTCTTAGTGCTAAAAACTGCTTTTTCAGCATAGCTGTTGGCAGTGATGCGGTTTCTCCTTGTGAGACACCGGAACTAGTTACCCGATTCAGGCCTTCACTTAGTCGGTTCAGCTGTCGAGTAGTGCTTAAATTACTTGTGACACTTCACATTAGCAGGGCCGCGCTATGCTCTTATTTAATGAATAATTCTTCTTACTATTCAAAGTACTAATTACATTTTTAACGTAGCTATCTAAACTTGTATACCTTCACGGACTTAATCCGTAATCAGCCCGGGAGATTTTCAGTTTTACCTGGGGAAAACCAAAATCCTCCCAAATAGAGGAAAAGTTATGTAACACATCGTATAGGCTTGGAAAAGAAAAAAAAAGACCACTCAAAGAACTTGCTTTTTCACAAAAAAACGAGGTGAACCTCTAATTAGGACGAAGCTTTTCGGTAGCTGGGGCAATACACCTACCGAATATACATTTAGTTCCA
Source organism: Holothuria leucospilota (assembly GCA_029531755.1). Taxonomy (NCBI): domain Eukaryota; kingdom Metazoa; phylum Echinodermata; class Holothuroidea; order Aspidochirotida; family Holothuriidae; genus Holothuria; species Holothuria leucospilota. The sequence continues at coordinate 23,306 of JAIZAY010000964.1, read as the reverse complement.
TTATATTAGACCGCCAAATTTTGCAAGGGGGTTCCAATACCCATTCGTAACTGAAAATTTAGATAAAAAAGCCTGGAATTACGGGGTAAAACAGACAAAATGGTGACTCCTATGACCACCTTTTCTTCAGATCGGGGGTAAGGTGTATTCTTCCAAAAGAGGGAATCTCCCAAACTGATAATTATTGAAAGCAAAATAATCAGAATATTTAGCTCACACACTCCTCCATCTGTCCGAGAGATTTTTTGGGGGGAAAACCAAAATTCTCCGGAATGGGGAAAAACTTATGCAACACATTTTATGGGCTTGCCAACCTAACAAAGACAAGCAGTTGCAAGAACGAAGGCAACTCAAAAACTGGCATTTTTCTCAGGGACGACCAATTAGGACTTCAGGTAGTGGCTTTTCGGTAGCTTTGACAATACACCTACCGAATATACATTACATTCGTTACATTAGATCCACAAATTTGCAAAGGGGTTCCAAACCTCAATCGTCACTGACAATGTACACAATGAACGAAAGGATTTGAAGGTTAAATAGGCAATATGGCGGCTCCCATGACCAATTTTTCTCCCGATCGGGGGGATATTAGAGTCTTCCTGCCTTCAAGGCAGGATAACGGTCAATTTGAATTTTTGAAGTAAAGTGCATTAAGAAAAGTTATTAGTTTATATTTTTCTGAGGGTATCGTCCGACTTAAAGGTCTGTGGAAAAAAAAAAAAGTTTAAAACAGCCCAAATTCTCATCAAAACAAAATATTGACTACTTTTTAAGAATATTAATGTTTTTGCACCTTGATCGTGTATAAACTTTAGCTTCATATGCGAATTTATAAGATGGAAAGAGGGACCCTTAGAGAACGTGTAATGATATCCTTTCTTTGTATGAACGTCACTTCAAGTATAGTTTTAAAGGTGTTCATTAAGGAAGACGGTATTTACTACTTTAAAAATGTCCATATTAAACAAGAAACTAGAATCTAGCTGTTTAGTTGTTAGCAGATCTGTTATAAAGGATGAAAAAATACAGTAACCGTGAAACACTCCACATCATAATTTTTGCATAGCTAATAAGCATTCAAAGAAACGGTACAACTTCGAAGAAGTTTAGCTTGGAAAGGGGTAAAGGATATTCGAATAATGCCAACAGTTTTTTTTTATCAGGGTGATCTTTCTACGATTGTATAGTAAAAGAACTGGCTTGGTAACATGTCTTTGTACTTTACATGTGAATGTTGTAAGTTTCCCTTTAGGCCCTTTGATATATGAATGATACTCAAACCCCCCGCCGCCAACCACCCGAGTTCTCAGTTATTACAGTTTTAAGTGGACGGAAGGCGGTGTTACTGCTTAAGAAATCGCCTTTGATCATTAAAAAGATAATGTTTTCCCCCTCAATGATCCCGAAGATTTCTCGTCCTAAAGGTTGCTATTAATTATGGCTACAGCGTGACCTCACTCCTTTTGGGAGACTTATTCTTGTTTAGTCGATTGGATAATCACAGTTGGTGTATCTTTTTACAAGTCTTAAGACTACATTAAGAAATCCATCAAGCAGTTGGAAAATTATTTGTTTAAACTTATTGCTCGGGAAACTGAGACAAGGTTAAAAATGGAGCACTTAAGTTGCGCCCGTCTCAGAAGGCGGGCCAAATGCTATTCGTGTGCCAACCTTTCTTAGTAGTTTAAAACGTCCGTGGATTAAAAGCTGTTGTAATGGCACCAAAAATTTGAATGGCAAGGGGAAGGCATTTTTATTCCAGTGTTATTTTCATTTCTTAACGAAGTGTGTACTGCTTGGCTTACTTTAACCTTAATTAAAAGAAACTATGGGAATCAATATTGTGAAACTACAACCCGTATGAAGGAAAATAACAACACAATATCTTGCAAATGCTTACCCGACCAAAATATGGTTTATGTTAAAGAAATTCTTGGTAATAAGAACCAAATAATGCTGTTTTACAGTTTCATTACAAACTTTGGTATTGTTGCTTTGAAGTTTCACTATGGATTGTGATATTCTCGCTATCCCTGTTTACTGGCGGAAAAGTCTTGTTAATGTTTTTTTTAGTCTGCCCACCCTCAATGCAGCGAGATCGAAAGTATTCGTATCGTTTCCACTTTCCAGTATAAACTGGATTGTTTAATGGCAGATCATTTCCACGTTTTATCGTTTATGCTGTAACCACCTTTTCAAAGTGGTATCTTAGTTTTCCGGACATTGTGGACCGTTGGAATGTTACAGTTAGGATTCCTTTCACCTCATTACGTGAAAGGAAACTTCCGTATTTTCAGTGTTGATTTGTATCCAGAATCTTGGGCACTAGTTTCCTTCTTCACAGTATATATGAATATGTCAAGAAATTTCTCTTGTACCTTTCGAGGGAATCAAGAGAAAACAATTGACCACTTGTGCTAGTGTGATGAGGTGTGGGGTTTCATCTGACTCTATTGTAATGGTCGAGAAGATGTTATTAAGAAAACACTTCTTTTTTTAACAAAGCATTGCATTTTTGTGGTTACAACTTTTACTGAGGCATCCTTTCAATATTTTTTTCCATGAAATGTAATAGTTTCTATAATACGATGAAAAAAGACAAGCCACTTTTTTGATGATTTCTTACGTAAATTCAAGCTCTTTATTGGGGTGAAAGGACACTTTTAGAACAAAAACGTTCACAAAAAGGTCTCTCTGTTGATGATTGTAAAGAAGCAGTTAGTGAGTGTCCACTTTCATTTACCGTACTTGAAAGCTGACAAGTCTGACTCGTTATTGCTTTTTTGTCAATAACGTTTGCCAAGGGTACTAGGGCTCTTAAATAAGTTATAAAAGGAATATACCATGGTCTATATGCATTGTTTTGCAGTGGCGTACCCAGAATTTCTCTCCCGGAGGGTCACGCAGTATGTTGTGTAATTGCCGACCTGGGGGAGGGGTCTTAGGGGAGGGGTATGTAAATACAAAGTCCATAGTTTTTGAACAATTTTTCAAACAAGCATGAAATAAAAAGGGAAGCACAATAAAGATGGAGCAAAAAAAAAAAAAAAATAAAGTTAAATAAATTAAAATGAAAATATAAAGAAAAACAAAGAAATTTTGCAATGTTGTAGGATAAAGAAATTGTCACAATAATACCTTCTTGGGAACAACTAAAGCACTTGCATTTATTTTTGTCTTTACTTTAGGTTACATTGATGACATCGAAGGTAGTGCTTTAGTAAGTATAATGACACTGATCAGAAGGATGAAGAGTTTCCGCAGACGTTGCAAAACATTTATCGCAATTCCTTCCATTTATTCTTCCAAATGGATATTTTTGATACATTCATTATCCTTACTTTACCCTCATCCAAATAAGAACGTCGTTACTGCGTCACCAGACAATTCCATAGCATGTACAGTAATTACTGTATATGGTGAAAGACTTTTTCGGGTGTCGGGTGGGGTAGCTGCTTGTGGATTCAGCCAGATTGAATTAAGGTTAGGTAATTGAAGTGGAGTGAAATTCATTCAGAGTCACCACTAGCCAATGAAACTACATTCTTTTCTTTTTTTTTTTTTTTGTCTTTTCTTTTAGCCGCTACTACCAATCGATGAAAAAAATGGTATGGATTCTTCGTTTTGATTAATTCTTCGTTTTGATTATTACAGAGACGTGTTAACGTTGAATGAACCTTATCTCACGTTAGAAAATTTATTGACTGTCAATATATTTTTTTTTTGTGAAAACCTACATGCACCAGACAGTTCAGATACGTCAAAGGGCCCAAGATATATAGTGAATATTTAAACATGTGGTTCATTAAGTAAAAGGATACCATAATTAGATGTATAACATAGGATAATATAATATTGTTACTCGTCATATTATGTCATCATCTAAATACACGCCGGTCAAGTAAATTCATGTGATGATCTTGTAAAAGTACACAATGCCTGCGTAAAAATGTGATCATCAGGTGTTGTTTGCCTGTCCGTGTTCCAAATTAGTTGAGCTTTTAGGTAACATTAGAGGGCCCAACAGGCTCACTGCTCATGACCACGGATATAAATGCATGTGATAAAGCAGGGAAAACAAAATGATGTAATTAACGCCACCGTGTAATAAAACTATATGAATATCACGTTACAAAGAGTATGGTGATGTTTAGTCTTATAGAATGTCATATAAATGCCTACGATGTGCACCTAAAAATAGATGACGTTAGAATACTGTTTGAATCTATATGTTCATATCCCCACTGAAGGTTGGTCAAATGGTTAGAGTCAACGTCTAACTTGGGGCCAGGTCAATTTTAGTGTACTCATGGGATCATGTCTTCCTATTTTGTGCTCAAGCAGAGTTGGGTCAGACCTAATAATTTTAATTGCATGGGGATGTTACTTCAAACTTCATTTAAATGGTGAGTTATGGTCAGTGTACATGATCATGTTGAGTAATGTATCATAGTACATCGTCGTATTTTTTTTAAATAGTTAGGAGCTTTCGTGACATTTTGGGCATACCATGGATTGGTATCAGTATGCAATCGTCTCTATCATTCGAATATTGCTTAGGTTGCTTTTAATTAAATGCATCAGCGGGAAGATGAAATAAATGTTCGATTGTTAATGTTACCTATACAATTTTGGAGTATTTGTGCTCTTTGGTAGTCATGCACACTCATTTCAGATCACTGAGAATATTACTGCATATTAAAAACTGAGTGTTTCTTACATACTTTCTGAAGATAAAGGATGACAGTGAAGTAAAATGAATAGCAAAGATCAAATTTCATTCTAGGATGAACTGTTTAATACTTTCTTATTTTGTCAGTGTCAGATATTGTGTCTATACTCGAAGAAACGTACAAGAAACATTGTTTCATAAAACCTCTGCCTTGGGGAGAAGACATTCCGTTAGCTGCTCTTTACACAAATTATCAATTTTCAGTAACCTTTAAGTCTGGAGAGACATTGAACATCTCAAGTGAAGATTTAGTAAAATGTGGACATATTGAGAAGGAAAGACGAGTTATATTTATTGGTGATCTTGGCTATGGAAAAACAACGTTTATGAAGCAACTCGTGCAAGAATGGATTCAAAAGAAAGAAATGAAACACTTACTGATATACATACTTCTTAAAGATGTGACAACGGATATGACTTTGTCTCAAGTTATTTCGAAGTGTTTACTCATTGAAAGTGAAAAATATTTCAACGATATTGGAAAGATTATTTCAGATTACGGATGCCTTTTGCTACTTGACGGGCTGGACGAATTGTCAATGACAGCGAAAGACAAGAGTTATCTAAATGTTGATGATTTTGTTTGTGATGAAAATAAAGGAAGGTTTCTCACTTCATTAACATTAGGAGAAATTCTTCAAGGGAGTTTGAGAATTAGGGATTTAAATATTAGAATCTGGGTAACATCCCGTGAAATAGATTACGCAAAAAATCACTTCCCATTACCATACATCAAGGTTCAAATGAATGGATTTTCCAAGAAGCAAGCTCAAGATTACATTGAAAAATCATGTCAATTTTATATTCAGTCTCGCATACCTACTTTGAAGAAAAGGGGTACAACAGAAACAGCAGATGGTACCAATCGCTCTGTTTCGTGGAAGCATAGTTTAGTCAACGAGTGGTCTGTCTCTAGCAATTTGACACAAAGAAACAATACAGATGAGCTCCACAAAGAGCAGAATATTGAAGCGACTAATGATTCAGATGAAATAAAGCAAGAGAATAATGGTGTCAAGGAAGACGATATGACGACGAAGAGAGGCATGAGGGTAGAATTAAAGGAGGAAATGCATGAGGCAGGATCCAATGTGGCCAAGAAAACAAATGAAGAGAAATATAGTGACAAAGCTGACAGGAAAGATAAACAAGGAAAAAACATAAATACGAGGGGTATAAATACTGAAGAGTCGATTAAGATAAACGTGCAAAAAGAAGCTTTAAGAGTTCAAACGTTTCTAGAAAATAATGATGTTTTCTCTAGCTTCCAAAAAATCCCTTTGCTTTTTATTATGATGGTTCACATTATGTCAGCAAAGTATACATCTTCAGTCAGCTATCTAGAAGGAATCAAAATCGACAAACTTACACTTCTGATAAGGACGGTTCTCTCCTGTTTGGAATCCAGGTACTGTCAGAAGAGAAATATTTCTATGTCGGAGGAAATAATAGATCTCGAGACGACTCTAGGGATGATTGCTTTAAAGAAAAAATTTCAGCTGACTGTAATGGGGTATACAATGTTGGCAAAAGAGGGTGTTAATGTTAAACTCGCGTTAGAAGTGGGAATTTTGCGACAGTCCAAGAAAACTGGGGCAAACAATGAAATGGCCCAAAATTTGTCATTTTCCTCATTCACTGGTGTAGAGTTCTTCGATAATCTGTTCCAAGCCTATCTGGCAGCAAAAGTGGTTGTGGATGATCCTAAACATCTGAAAAATTTATTTAAAATAGTTGCAAAGACTAAAGAAGAAGACTCATTTCGAGTTCTACAATTCGTTTGTGGTTTAGAGGAATCTTTATGTAAAACAATTTGTGAAGAATTACGTGGAATGAAAAAATATAACAATTTAATTGATTGTTTACATGAAATAAACAACGAGGACGTCATTCAAAATGCTTTGAAAAAGTTACAAAAAGATACACTGAACATTGCATACTTTGAACGGAAATACCACAGGGATGCTTTAACAGTTTTCTGCCAACACTGCAAGCAGTTGAATGTAAGTTTTCCTATCAACACATTACGGGAGACAATCGTTTTCGAATGGAAATAAACATTCAGCCAAAAGGGTGAAACTTTGCTCCATTTGACCTTTTTAAATTTATCACCTATCGTAAAAATCCATTAAAAATTAATATTTAAATCTCTTAGGAAACTTTTATAGATTGTAGGAAGGACGAAAAATGAATGTCTTGTTAATTTGTTGCTAAGAATGCAAAACAGTTTGCATCAATATCGGTGATTCGTTGCGCTGTTTTGAGATCATGAGCATTATTAGAAAGTGTTTTGTCTTAAGATGAAGAGGTAAACACTACACTGTCGCACTGGTTTTCACCCAGATTCGTGTTAGCAGATCATGTCAGCTCTTCTCTTTAAATGTAAAAGAGTGAATTTTACTCTTCGACGATTGCCTATAGTGCCTCTATGTTTCGAGAGGAATTCCACTCTGCCCGGAGTGGTAATTCACTCATTTGGAGTAAATTACCACTCCCAGCAGAGGGAAATTTTCACTCGAAGAAAGAGTGGTCACTGTAGGCAATCGTCGAAGAGCTAAATTCACTCTTTTACATCTAGAAAGTTGTTTAGGTTCATTAGCGCTCTGTTTAAGGAAATTGTAGACTGGTGAAATCTTTCTTGTACATCTTGCACTGTCAAGTCCATGGTTACCTGTATCGAAAGGAACAACAGACTGTGAAGAGGTAGGAACTGAGTGCCTATAAATTTCAAATATTGAGCAGGGTCGAAATGTTTGTTTTCACACGAACGTGGCTGTCTCCCGGATTGCTGTAGTTTTATTGTGAAACTGTACGTGAAGCGCACGTAATGTAACATTTTAGCTGGTATGGTACATCCTATGTAACTAATATCCCTATTTAACTGCAGTTTATTAAATAAAGCGTTTGACTCATCCACGAATGTTTGTTTTAAAGTCATAGAATCAGAGCCAAATGAGTCCGATACCAGAGTCGTGTTCAATCTATCCGCAGATATCGGGGCCGCGCGCTTAGTTATCAGAAGGCTGAACAATACCTTTACCTTTTTGAAATTAAAAGAAAAGAAATACGTTAACCAGGAGTAACAGGGCGTTTATAAAAAGAATAAATTTAGAAGTTATCCCTCGGGGGTTCCTGACAACTACAAAAGATCTAGGATTTAATGTGCAGTCTAGGAGAACCGTGGTTTGGCTGCTGAAGAGGTTTGTTTTACTTTAAAATACATTCTGCTATGTACCAGAATACTAAAATCGCGCATCGAGAAATAGTTTTGAAGAATTTCTGTGCTCGGAACTTGTTAAAATGAAAATACCCCTCTTATTATGGCAAAATGCCTCTGTAAAATAATATTATTTCACCTACCGTTTACACCTTATGCATTGGCGTCACGTGACGTCATTTTGGCGGCAAAAAGTGAAGCACACTGCACGCACCACGTGGAATTCACGGGGTGCTCGTTGTTGACTCATGCGCGTATCGGACGGGTAAACGAATCAGCTGTCTGCATTTGTTGCTGTAAGCTGTAACGATACGTGCTTGCCTCCAACATGAAGTCACATGTATAACGTGTATATACCAACAACCAGAATGCGAGTTGGTATATTGGGAAAAGAGTTGCCACTCTCTGACTGGAATTTAACTGTAGCCTACTAAGAACACGCAAGTTGCATTTTTGCAACTTTCTGGGAGACTTGCTCAAAGTCTCCATGTCATGCTAACTGGGGGAAGAAGAAACAATATAGTGGGGTAAACGGATAAAGAGGAGTCTATAGTGAGTCTTAAGAGGAAGTGTGTAACATTTTCACTCTGAATACTCTGACAGCCATCTAATGAATCCATTAGTTACCTGCTGACAGACACAACGCGCAGATGAAATGTCATTTTTACATGCACGCTAATAACGTACCATTCTAAATACAGGGGAGGAATAGTGGGTTTGCTAAAGGTAGAAACATGGCAAAATTACTCATTTTCACAACATGTGCCAGATAACGTTTAAAGATATTCTTCTGGAGGCAAAATTGTCAACAAAAAGCACTGTTTCTTAATTGAAAAGAGTCATGCGTCTAGCCTGTCTAAAATTACAGCTGAAAAATTGCTAGGAAGTCTTCCTGTTTCGAAGGCAAAATAAAAACAAAGATATTTTTTAAATGTTTTTAAAGAGATCCTTTTCTTTTTGTACCGGCAGATTCAGCTGAGCAGGTTGGTATTCCACAAAGATTGTGACATAGCCTTTCTGAAGACCATGGAGCTACCTATAGTTGGAAGTGTACATTTCTTCCAAAAAGATGTCGCGGAATCAGATTTTGTGTCGATCCTTCAATGGATATCCAAGCACGATTTCATGATTTCGATAGTGTGAGTATTTAAGAATTCAATTTTCTTCTGGAGGAACACACGTTAGTGACAACTTGATACATATAGGTAGGATAAATTTTATTGATAAGTTTGAAATTGTAAGTTGTAAATGTAGAAAGTATGTTAATCAACATGCAAAATGAACGTAAATATATTTTTGTATTGAATTTAATGCCAGATTTGTGGATTGTCAGACGCCAAACCAATTGTCTCAGAATTCCAAAGCACTTGTAAAGACTTTCGAAAAATCTAACATAAAAGGTGAGTAATTTGAAAAAAAATGTTGTATTGTTAGGATATTGTGGATTGTAGTGACATGTTTTTCACATCCCCAATATGTGAGAATAAGTCTACTTTAATATGTTTAAACTAAGAATATCTTTAATGCTGATGGAAAAACCCCAAGCTTTCTTTAAAAGGTTTCTTTTAAAAACAACTCTTCTCTTTTGTTTTAGTTTTCAAGAAGAGGATAGACGGTAAAACAGAAGCTTTCTTCAATTGTAGCACTGGAGAGTGGACGTCAGATGTCAAACATGTTTTGAAGGAAAATTTGAAATACATTATTCATTTTAACTAAGTGGTGAACACCAAAAGTGTGAAAGGATATTGAATGGTGGGGATCGGGGTGAAGTGGGGATGAGAAACAGACAACTTTTGAAGAAATTTGCATCCAAGTTTGGTGTACTGAAATCAAAGATAATTTTTATTTCCTTTAGTTACACCTATATCATATTTTCTTTACTGATCGATATCGATTAGGTCTACCTCCTTTGTGATTCTATTTTCACACGATTGACTATTTTTCCAGGGGTTTATCATTTCGGGACTGACTAATGACTCTTTAAAGACCACGTGACCATTCAGTTCTGAACTATTTAAATAGACGTTTGATGTCATCAACACATGGGCCTACCTTTCTGCTGCTGTAAAGAGCAGGGCATAAACTGTCGTGTTCTCGAAAACCGCTTCCAAAAAAAGGGCGCTTCAACCCCACAAGGTGAAAGTGATTTCAAAGGGTACTTCAAAGGGTATATGTGAAGACTAAAGCATTGCAAAACTTTAATCAACGCGTTACAGGGGCTGTAAATACCACCAACTGAAGAAAGAATGATCGTAAATGACGTCGTCTCTCGGAATTGTTATTCCAAATGTAATATTTGCAAAAACTTTCTGTATATACATTTTACATGTCATTTTATTTATTTTCTAAAGAGACTAGAAAATGTCGTTATCAAAATCATACCTACCCTGTTTATGAGCTTCTCGTAAGTTTAGGCTAGCAATTTCCATTTGTGTGTGTCCAGGTGGTAAACTTGTAGTAGGAGAATTCCAGTGCAAGTGATAGGACTGGGAGATATTACGCTTTCATGTATCAATGGAATGCTTGTCTTAGTAACATATGATTAAATGAATTCATAATGTAGGCTATTAATGTGAGGCCTATGCACACTATTCATCTATTATTTTACCTCATAATATTGTTATAGCCAGAATTCAATCGAACAGTTTGTTTAACCCTTTTTTAATTTTTGGCTGTGTGGGTACTTGCTGCCATTTGCGTGCTCCACGAATTTGAGGCCCCAAATGCTAGCCTACGGGTCACCTTGTGGCAAACCAGGCCTTAATTCAACCAACAAGTTCTTATAATGGTTAAGGCACTTTAAATGTAAGAATCCAAAGGAATATTGACTATTGTAAATAAAGGAAGTAATTCTACTGGCACTTGTAATAATATATCGTTACAATCAGTTAGAAACCATTCCAAAGAGCTATATCAAACAAACACACTCTCCAAAGAAAGATATTTATCCTTGATGCCTTTTCGTGTAAAATCTAGAACGTAAAGGATGCCCTTCCGTTTATGAAATTGAGAGTAAAACCTTATTTTTAGCTCAACAGGTTGAGCTTTTGTCATGCCAATGCGTCACTCTGCTTATCTGTCTGTCCGTCAACACTGGTTAAAAAGCTGCTGTCTGCAGGCTCTTTGGTCGTTCCTTGTCAAAGTTTGTAATGTAATAACACATAACAAGGGCTTGATAATTATGGTAACAGAAAGTAGGTCAAAGGTCATTTGGGTGATGATATGTCAAAGAGTAAAATCACGCAAAAGCCATGAACTCATAGAGGTTATGTCAATATCTTTTAAAATTTAACAGGAGTGTTCGGTAAATGATGGGTCATAACAGTTGTACTCTTGAAAGGGGCCAAGGTTCATTTGGGGGTCAAAGAGAGGTCACAAAAAGGAGGTCAAACTGTGTAATCACCCAAAAGCCTTCAACTCTTAGCGGTAATTTTATTACAGTGGCCAGTGTTCAGTAAATATCATGGCTCATGATTGTTGTACTTTTGGAGTAGGTCAACGGTCATTTGGGGTCAAAGAGAGGTTAAAACACTGGAATCGCACAAACGACTTCAATTCCTTGGGGTTATATCCAAATGCTATCAAAGTTGGCTAGTGTTCAATATATGAACAGTCATCAAAGTTGTAATTTTAAAGTAGGTCAAAGGTCATTTGGAGTCAAAAGAGAGTTCAAACAGTGACAAATTGGGTATAAAGAGCACTTCATATTTGTCAGCAGAATTACCTACAGTATTGTGTCAACAAAAATTGAAAGAACTTGTCGCGAGCTGGGCAACCCTGATATGCCACTGCTGTGATCATTTACATCTATAGCACTGAAGGTGTTAGATCACGACTGTCCATGACTCCTTGGTTTGGATCCCTTATGAAACTACATAACAATAACTGTGTGACGGAAATCGTAGTTGAGCTACAGCATCATTGATACTATTGTAGACAGATGTTTGTATGGACGAAATTAATAAGTTAATGAAAATTGCTTGAAATGTGGCCACTAACATTCCACACAAATGACAACCTGTCCTTACTGTCAGGTGAATTTCCCGAAACTTGCAAAGCGGCTGTAATTCGCCCACTACTAAAAACGCGACCTAGGCCAAAACGTCATGAAAAAATATAGGCCAGTTTCTAACTTATCGTTTCTTTCTAAAATTATTGAGAAGTCTGCAAACGACCAATTATCACCGTTCCTTACTCTGAATAGTCTTCATGCTAATTATCAATCTGCTTACCGAAAGGCTCATAGTACAGAAACGGCACTTCTTAGGGTACATAATGATATGCTCTCTGCACTTGATAAGCACAATGATGTCCTTCTAATTTTGCTACATTTAAGTGCTGCTTTGGAAACCATTGATCACGATATTCTTTTATCTAGGTTACATCATCGTTATGGCATAACTGGGGTTGTTTTAAAGTGGTTTAGGCCTTATATTAATCAAAGAATGCAAAGTGTTTGAATTGGGTGATTGTTTTCTGAGTCTGTACCTGTTGAATGTGGTATCCCCCAAGGGTCGGGCTTAGGTCCTGTGCTTTTTAGTTTATATATAGCGCCGTTAGAGGATATAATAATTCGTCATGGATTAAAATACATGTTTTATGCTGATGATACCCAGTTGTATGTCACTTGTAAGGGGAACATATCACCTGTCACCAAAATTGAGTCATGTATTGATGAAACCCACCATTGGGTGCGTACTAATATGCTAGTTTTAGATGGTAAAAGTAAAATTGTAAAATTCTCGTCAAAGTTTGGTCGTAACAATAGTGTCAAATAATAGGTACTTAAAATACCTCTCTTCGACATTCCACTTAAGGGAGTTTTCTTAAGGAATTCAAGCAATCAGGTGTTGACGATTTAAGCCGATTATTCGGACGTTCCCATGCAATAATTTCTATCCGCTGTCAGATTACCGATGGTTTCGATGCAGTCCATCTGGTGACCCTTACAGGTCATGCCAAAATTACTGAAATAGAGGTTGCTTGTCTGTGTCTTACTTCTGGCAAACTTTTTCCGTTGGCTATTTTGTTAAGTATGTGCAGGACTAAGTCCAATCAGGACTCCCCACCCCATAGTTTCCAGACAACACTGTCTAGAGACCACTCAAGTAACTTTTAGGAAACTCCCTTTCTGGGGAGAGTAGAACCGACACCTAGACAGAGAGGACTAAATTAATAATACGTACAGTCCCGCGACTTTTGCAGCTGGGCCACGCCTGTTGGCTTCCACCAGCTAGGCTTTTCTTACTTCCTGGACTTTGGAACAATTTTTAGAGGAACAGAACTTTTAGATTTAAGGGAAGGAAACTTAATTTGTAGGGACAGCAACTCCTTGATCAGAGTAGAGAAGGATCTGCCGAAGCTCATACTCAACATCATTTAGTGGAGTCAAATCTTTGAATCTCCTTGACCGGTCCGAGAAAGGATTTCTCTCTGACTCAGAATAAACAGTTGACCGTCGAAACCTTGTTCGAGTCCTCTTTTCCTGGATATTTTCTTGTTCCTTTCGCTACACCCCCTAGCCTTCACAATGTGATTGGCCCAACCAAAGGCCTTCACAACAATAGTTCTCCAATTTGCAATATACGTGTGAAAGATGATAATATCGTTCCATCTGTGAAGGTTTGCAATCTTGGTGTAATTATGGATAATAACACAACTATGTCAGCCCATGTGTCAAATCTTTGTAGATTAGCTTCATTTGCCCTTTATAAGACTGGTAATGTTCGCAAAATTTTTGATCAGTCTTCAACAGAGAAATAACCCATGCTTTTGTGACTTCTTGTTTAGACTACTGCATTAGTTAAATGTAGGGTCTACCTGCTTATGAAATTGCAAAGTTAAATTAATCCAGATTTCCGCTGCTCGTTTGACACCCAGAACAAAGAAACATGAGAAAATTACTCTGGTTGTAGAAACTTTAAATTGGCTCCCCAAACAACAACATATTGAATTTAATCTTCTATGGTTTGTTTTTAAAATTTTACATGGCATTGAACCAGCATATTTAAATGAACTGTTAATTTAGCGTTGTTCTGGTCTACTCTTCGCTCGTCCACCCGACGCTTTTTTCAACCTCTTGGTAATTGTTAGTTTTACGGGGACCGAGCATTTTTATATCTGCCCATAGGCTTTGGAATGTTTTACCTTTTTATCTTCGTGTTGTACTTACTTTCCATCAGTTTAAATCTCTTCTTAAACCACACCTTTTTATTAAGTACTTTATTAGTAGCTAACACTTTCGTGTTTTGTTGTCCTTGGCTCTTCGTTCTTTTTTGTTTTATTTTATTTATAATGGTTTAATTGTCTGTTTGATTTTACTGTGACCCTTTTGGCTTGAGTTGCTTTTGTTTTTTCGTTGCGTTTTACTTTGTAAAGCGCTTTGAGATATTCTTTTATGTAAACCGCCATATAAATATATTTATTATTTTTTATTATTCCCGACTATCCAATACATCGTGTTTACTCTAAAAATCCAGGACGGGCTATATACATTGGTTTCATGCATAGTGTTTTAGAATCATAGATTATATGTGCCAGCTTATGACACCTACCAGCTGCTATGACACACCAAAATAAGACCATCGTTAATTAAATAACGCTAATGATTTTTTAAATGTCGCCCCATCTGTCCCTATATTTTGCAGTAAGGTATATACTATCATAACTTGAAATTTTTGTATAAGTGACCTCAATTGTTAATATTCTGGAAACGCCATATCTCATATATATAAATGAACCTGAAGGACAAGTAGGAAGAAAACGTTAATCTGAATATCAGGTTTTAAGATTTATTCAGCATGCTAAATAGGAATCGTCTCACCTAATTCACTGGTGTACTAACAGGTTTGGAAAATGTATCTTGGTAGTTAAAAGTGACCCCTAGATAAATGTAGCAATCAACAATTTCTAAGTTTGCATCTAGAAATTTGAACTTACGTTTTATTATTAATTTTACATCCAAGATAACTACTATAGTTTTGCTTGGGTTTACCTCCATGTGTAAACTTTACAATAATGTTTTACGCCATTAATGCATTGTGAAGATTATTTTAATTTTCAACCAATACAATAGAGTTACCTGCGTATAACAAAATCACAAATTTAATTAAAACGTTAAACCCGTCATTACTGAGAACTTCCTTCATTAAGCTGACAAATTATGCAAACCTTAATAGTATCGACTAATAAAACGCTCGAAATCGTGTAAAATATGTTAAATAGTACCTGGGACCAATTTTCACCCTGTCTAACTCTATTTTACACTGAAGGTATTTTGATTTTATGTCATTCCTGATGATAGCTGGTTTTGCGCTTTCATAGAAAATATTAACCACCTTTTGCACATTACCGTTATTTTTACAACCATCATTAAGTTTAGACTACAGGATAGCTCTATCCACCGAGTCAAATGCCTTTTCCTTACCAAAATAGTTCAGTAAATTCTTTCTTACTGAGGCACTGAGATAAAAGTTTACAATTGAATAAAATGGAGATATGTGATCTAGGGTAGAGTGATTGTAACTAAACCCTGCTTGTTTCTCACCAGTCATATCAGTGTTGTTAACGTAAGTTCAAATTCGACCATTTAGGATCGACGTGAAAATCTTTTCTAATTACCTTAACAGGGTTCTATCGAGGTAGTTTTCTAATCTTGAGCTGGGGATGTTTGTTCATTCCGGCATCTTTACGGTACCCGCCAGCTTCCGGTTCTGATTGCAGTGTGGTATTAACACGCAGTAAGCGTATTTACAGCAGACACACACACACACACACACACACAGCAAAACTATAGATACTAATGTGACACAATGGACGCGTGCCCTTCAAAACCTCCAGAGACACGCGATCGTGCCCTTCAAAAACCATAGAGACGCGCGATCTATAGAGGGATTTCATGTGACGTCAAGCGCAATGGATTCCCAGGCACTAAAGGGCAAAACACACACGCAGTAAGTGAACTATACAGCTCACGCGCACGGCATAACCATAGATACTACTGTGACACAATGGACGCGTGCCCATCAAAACCAAAGAGACGCGCGATCTTGCCCTTCAAAACAAAACAAAACAAAAAAAAAAAAGACGCGCGATCTTGCCCATCAAAATTGCGTCTAGTTGGTTTAAGTCACATGACTGAAATCCCTCTATTTTGACGGCCAGACGTCCATTGTACAACGATTGTAACTTAGGCCGTACCGTGCGTGCGTATCGATAACACACCTTCTGCGCATGTTCAGTGACGACCAGAATGCCAGACTGAAACGCAATGACGTCACGTGAAGAACCTCTCCATGTAAGACATGTGTAGGACTAATGTCAGTCCTACATTTAGATCAGTGGATTGCCCTCTGGCATCACTCCGCTCTTCTCTCTGATTTATCAGTGTTGTAAGAGTCACTCAGTTTTGCAGAAGAGTCGAATCATTTACTACTTTCAATGTAACTCGAGTCATTTTCCAATGACTCGAGTCATGACTCGTTACAACAATGTGATTAATAGATGTTTTGAGTGCTTAATGTCCATACACCCCTTTCCGAGTAATTGTTGGTGGTGACAACGTAGCGATCAATGTCCCTTCCAATTTTCAGGAGCCTCTTGTATTGACCCTATCAAAACTAATGTGCTCTGAAAGAAAGTATGAAAAGCGCAGACTGGAAATTTCCGATATTACTGACAGTGTATACTGTTTAAGGAATAAATCGCATTTGGCGGACGAGGCGAAACCGAGTCTGTTTTTTCTTTTTTGCAAATTGGGAGTCCAGACGGTTTATGAGACAATAAAAGTCCGACAAATGTGGTTAATTCCTCTTCTACCACCGAAAATGTGTGAAAACTTCATTTTTATCAGTGTATAGGTTTACTGACCGTATGTTGTGGAAAAGCAGGTCAGTGTTTAACCAATCAGAATGTAGGATTCTCAATAACAGATGGCTAGAGGTGGTAGAATCCATGATAAACGTATAAAGATGCAATTAGTGAGAGGCATAAGAGGCGAATGGGTGGGGGTTGATTGACTAAAGCCTACCCCCGTCAAAATGTGGTGGGCTCCTTCCCCCTCATTTCCAGGACAAAAACGCTCTGTAAAAATGTCAAAAAATTGCAGTCTTATTGCTTAAAATTTGCTCAAATATTGCACCAAGTGCATATAAAATACTTTCTAAAGGAGATGGGACCCCATACCCTTGGGTTCTTCTCCCAGGACGACATTCCGAAACAGTCCACAATCCCCCACCTCAATGGATCGAGTACAGCTTCTACGTCCATGAGTTAGTCTGTTAGTGCCCCTTCCCAGCTCATTCATGCATGGTAGTGGGAAGGAAGTTGCTATTTGACCCCTGGTTCATATCAGTGTGTTTGTGACGTCATTTGCTTGGAACCCGGAACTGCTGTCATGTTAGTTAACTTGGTTGCTTACAAGCCAATATCAGGTGTGTATGACACTATTGCACTACGTACGTACGGGGGGGGGGGGGGGAGGGTGTACGCTTTTAAACTTACTCGCGTACATTGTGTATGAATGGCCCATGATGGAAATAGCTAACCACGTCCCAACACACTCGTCTTTTTTTGCTATGTCAGGCTGGCCGGTCTATGTTCTACCGCACTTGAAGGGAAATAGTAGTGCGTGCATAGTTGAGAGAAGCCCATTGCTGTCTTTAGTAATGCATTTAGGGCCTTTTATCAATGAATAGGAAATAGCACCCGAAAATCCCAAAGTAACACTCGAAATGGAATTGGGGGCTAGCTTTTTTAAAATAGCACCCGAAATTGAAAATAGTGTCTCGGCCACTGAAGTACAGTCAGTGTGGGTGCAGGAGCAACACACGTCTGCCGGACGGCAAGATCAAAGGTAGCCTGCATGGTTCACACGGTCTATTTGTGACGTCATTTGTTTGGAACTTGGCGCTGCTTACAAGTCATGATGTATCCACTATGTACTAAAACAGCGCGGTGCTCTCACATCGTACGTGCGTGCATTGTGTGTGCGTGTTGGAATTGAACTTGGCCGCCGGCTTATGAAGAAATATATTAAACCGCGTCAATTATTGAATGCAAGGGGATTATATGCACGCGTCGTTGTTGCCATGCAAGAGAAGAATAAGGCTATAGCAGTTCAGACACTTCTTCAAGAGAAGGTAAGACTGTTAGACATCAAAGTTACAGAAATTCCGTGGAGCCACAGTGCTCACAAATTTGGTCAAAGTTCTTAACCAGGCGTGTATTTCAACTATGCCTATTACTAGGCCTAGGGCCTACCTAGCCTGTTAGCGTTTACTGTTAATAGTTCATTTAGCGTAGGCTAAGTAAGAGTTAGGCCGAGGCCCAGTTCCACCGTGCGCGTACTTAGTTATGCTTCATACTGGGACGCGCTTGGACTTTACTACGGTGGGGACACGCGTATAGTTTTATACTTTTATGGCGCCAAGAACTAGTCATGCTTGACACGCGTGATCGCAGTTCACTCAAGGCCTGGGGTTTTTACTTAAGAGCGGTCAAGTTTTGAGCAAGACAAGCTTAGATAAGTGTGCATCTGAGCATGTCATTGTGTGGCTTTTGTGGTGAGGTTTGTTAAGCTGCAGGTGAAAACTGAATTTTGAGTGTCAGGAAAAGACAGTAGTCAATGTAACGGATCATTTACCTTTTCTTTCAGTTTTTACAGCCAAATTTAAAAAAAAGTTCTTTTGAACATCTTGAACTTTGACCTCTGACCTTTGACCTATCATGCTGAGGGTACTGGAGGCACAAATTCCAAGGACTATGCACCCCTCACCAAGTTTGGGGTCAGTAGTACCTTTAGTTTTGAGTGAGTGCACGGCACACTTTTGACCCCAAAATTGTCGTTTAACCTTCTGACCTTATGACCTTTGACCTCAGAAGATCAAGTGTAAATTTGTGTAAAGTAGGTGTCTATCAGAAAGTTATGTGAAGAAATGAGGATCGTTAAATGTTTCGTTCAGCTTTTACAGCCAGATTTAAAAATTTGCTTATTTTGACCTATCGTGACCTTTGACCTCTGACCTTTGACCTATCATGCTGATGATATTGGAGGCACAAATTCTAGGGACTATCCACCCCTCACCAAGTTTGGGGTCATTAGTACCTTCAGTTTTAAGTGAATGCGCGTCACAGTTTGACCCCAAAATTGTCGGTTGACCTTCTGACCTCGTGACCTTTGACCTCAGAAGAACTCGTGTCAAGTTGTGCCAAGAACACTTCAATACGAAAGCTATATCAAGAAATCAGGGCCATTTATTGTTGCATTCAGGTTTTATAGCCAGATTTGGAAAATTGCTTATTTTGACCTTTTTTAATGGTTGACCTTTGACCTATCATGCTGAGGATATGTCAGACACAAGTTCCAAGGACTATGCACTCGCCCACCAAGTTTGGGCTCAATCTTGTTCTTAGTTTAGGAGGAGTTTGCGACACACTTTTGACCTTGTGAATGTCATTTGACCATCTGAGCCTTTGACCCAAACTTTAGGCATATTTGGTCACATGACCAGGAAACAGGACCTTCACCACTCCATTTTGCCCCACCCTTGAGTAGCGGTCATAAAGCCCCAAATTTCCGTACCATGCATTTCCATGGTTACGGTTGCTATGGCGACTGGCAGAGGTAAACGTGTGCACTTTTCAATGGTAAACGAAGCACAATATCTCATCCCCCACATACTACATATGTGGGGATGAGATAAAAAGAAAGTGAATAATATAACTTGGTTGCTACAGCATTACTAAGCGATGCGCTATAAGGCATTATAAAGTTAAATTTAACTTAACAAGGTTGTTACAGAAATCAGTATGTTGCTTCAAGGATAACTAATCGCCAATCAATAGACCTGGGTACTTGACGCAGTTAATCCTAAAAATAATATATCATTCATTGTAAAAAGCAGGTCTAGACAAAGCATATATAGGGAATACGGTATTAAGCATGGGAGATAGAAAAAAATAGTTTTCTCAATATTTAAGGTAAGTGCAGTTGCATTTACCTAAGTCTTACGTTGCTTCAGAATGAGCTCCATGCACAAGGGTAATGCAGTTACTGTCATAAAAAGTATTTGTGTCAACGGCAAAGGGTCTCGTTAGACTCAAGCAGGGGTGGGATTGATGTCTAAAAGTGGGGGCAACCTCGGGGAACTACCAAGCGGTGCCCAAGGCGCCGTGGGAGCGCGATGCCTTCCCCCAACGACTTGTGGTTAGGATCCCTCCTTTGGGCTCCTGGTGGGGTCTAGGGTAGAGCCCCGGTGTGGTCCAGAGGGAGAAGCCCCCGGATGCTCCTGGGTTTTGACGAAATTGTCATTAAAATGATGCATTTTAGCTTCAACTTCAAATGATATAAGGTGGACACAAAAATCACATTTTTACTTTTGTCGTTTGTATTCTTACTCTGTATGACCTACAGTCAGCCGAGATTGATAATGCATGGATTAAGGAAAGAGGAAAGAATGAATTATTTTGAGGGTCTCCCAGGGCTTGGGAACGATAATGTTAAGAATGCAATATCTAGAACTCCGAATGGGTGCGTGCAAAGAGGTTGGAAAAAATCGCATATTTATAGATTATTTTAGCGATACGAGTTCATAGAAAAACTAAGAAACGTATCCTCAAGGACATAGGCGTACGTGGGTCAATATTTATGGGGGGTCATGGGTAGTGTTTGCCCGAGTTTATAATTTTGGACCAAGTTGCCCGAATTTTGATACGCTGTGTCGGTTACAAAAGGACATAATTTATTTTGTTGGATGTCTCATTTGCCCGAATGGATCCACTACTTTTGCACGAATTGGGAAGGCATATGTCCCCTACCACCCCCCTCGTACGCATATGTTCAAGGAGAGAGCTCTCCTCTTCCTTTTCGCTAAGCACCTGTCCCACATTACGTACCGGAAATGGAAACTTAAGTCCTTTTGTCTTGCATCTAAACAATCTTTAAAAAGTAGACAAATTTGCTTTGAAAATTTTTTTTTTGGGGGGGGGGGAGGGGAAACTTTTCCCTCCGCTGCCTACCGTCATGGGCATTGGCGGTTTTAATGATAATGGAAGAGTTTGTACGAGGCTATTACAGGCAATATGTTTCACAGAGAGTAACCACGAATCCCGAAACAATACTTAAAACTGGTGCGCGCGAGGCACTTCGAAAAAACAATGTTGATCCAGCGTTTGAGACATTTGATAGTTTTTTTGTTTTTCTTTACATTTAAGAACAGTACTGTACATTACATAAAAATTTTCCTACTTTACCCTGGTGCTTTTCTTTCTATAGAGCAGGATAAAGGAACCTCTATCCTGCTCTATGGCTTTATGTTTCATGTTTCATTTTTGTCGATGGTCTGGGACAAGTCCCCTTCAACTTTTTTATTAGTGTGAGAAAAGAAGTGCCAATTTTGAAGGTTATAGAGTATATTCTTACGGAAATGGCCCTTGCAGTGCTACATATCATATCTCTGACCTCTAGTTATCAATGATGTATTGTCTTTACTTGTGTGTTACTTGTGAGTCATCCTGTGGGCATACAAATTGTGTTTCTGCCTCGTGAATAATGTGTGATATGCCAGGCATATAACTCCTGAGGTCAATATACCTGGTGAGACCAATGTATCTCGTTACGTCAATGGACCTCGTGATATCAATGTGAAATGAATGGAGCTAGTGAGATCAATGGAGCTAGTGAGATCAATGGAGCTAGTGAGATCAATGGGGTTAGTGAGCTATATTAATTCAACTGGTTTACTTAAGGAATTATTTCATACAAAAGAGCTTACAATTTAGCAGCAATTCAGTTGGTGAATAGCAGCCAGTTGGGAGCACACCATAGGCCTGAGATGCTCCAGTCATCCCTTATATATACACACAGACATTTCCCTTGTAGAAACTAGAACTTGAATAAACTTGACACACAAAAGTCTGCTGGTATTTTTTATTCTATTTTCATGTGACCAACTCGGACAACGTTACAACTGGTGGCAGTGGTGGGATCAAATCTACAAGTGGGTAAGATATCAGCATAAATCAAGCAAGATGTGGAATAGTTCAGGTGAAAACGAGTGGCTACTATTAGACAAATGCCCTTCACCTCTAAGATCTACATCAGTTAATCCGTTCGAGGCAGATGATGCACAACAAATTGGTCAACACGGTCCCAACCACTTTCCATCCCGAAAGCATTCAGAATATGCCAGACACCCACCACGCCCAGAGCCCTTCCAGTCAGCCTATGTTGACCAGCCCCTTCTGTCACGAAAAGGTCAACCTCCACAGAGAGTGCACCCCAGAAAACCTTTCACTGAGCCCCAGCACGGTACGAGTCCACGGCAGGCAATTCTCATAGCATGTACATTAATTACTGTACATGGTGGCAGACAATTTTCAGTAATTACTATGATATGCTACTAGCATCGTAGCTCGAAAGACATAAAAACCACGAATATTTTCCCTAAGCCTAACTCTATCACTAAGAATGACCCTAAAAACAAGAATAGTCTTTAAGGGGAATCAAACCAAGAACCCCGGAATAAGGTATTAAGAGTCTATACTCTTTACCACTGTACCATTGCGGAGTACTCAAATGTTCCTGTCTTAAATTAACTACTTCCGTGTAAATCACTCATTCGCATCTCACCATTAACAGTTTCTGTGGCACATGCTAAGAAATAATAGCCCAGATCAGTAACTACTGTACAAGCCATGAGGATCAGGTTTCCAGGGAGAGGCACAGTGCCTACTATGCCCTTTCCAAATACTGATTCGCAGGAAAGGAGAAGCCTCAAACAGGAAGGGGACTGGAATAACATCAATTATTACTCGCTACCCCACCCCACATAACGGTCAACAATGACAAACGCCCACCTATGATGGCAGTACACCATGGAAAAACTTTCTAGCACAATTCGAAATTGTTTCAGATTTCAACCATAGGGACTACACCAGAGCAATAAATCTGGCAGGAAATCTTAGAAGCCCAGCACAGTCCCTGTTGACAGATTTGCCAGAGGATCAACGTAGAACCTATGCATCCCTAACTGAAGCCTTAATGCAACGCTTTGGATCCGAAAATCAGACTGAGCTTCACATAGCTTTACTAAGGACGAGACCTCGACGCCAAGGAGAGACTTTACCTGAGCATGGCCAGGACCTGAAACGCCAATTTGGCAGGGCTTACCTAGATGCTACAGTCACTATTCGAGACGCTCTAGCAAAAGATTACGTCATGGACTGTTTACAGCATCCTGACACAATGGAAGGTTTTCCAGGCTCAACTCCACACCCTGAAGGAAGCAGTCACACTTGCAGTGGAAATGGGAGCATTCTCTGTTGCAGAACAGAAGGGGACCAACCGCAAACTTT
>JAIZAY010000982.1:0-24647 GCA_029531755.1 Holothuria leucospilota | reverse complement strand
AGAAGCACTCGTAAAAAGAAGAACTCTACAAGCCACAAAACATATGTAGAAGTTTTTGCAATTATTGTGCTCAACTTGCTTAAAGCATCACCGGCCGTGATAGGTTCAAAACGAAAAAAAAAACTGAACACTAAATCTAAGATACCTTCTTCCATAAAAAAAAAAATAGGAAGTTTTTACAATCGCTGAAAAGGGAAAAATTTGTGCAGGATTTCAAAAGTTTCAAAGGAGGTGTACAGCCAAAATAAGGCCGAATTAAAACTGCCAAACAGTTTTAAGGTGGAACAATCTGAACACCTTATAAAAACCTCTCCCATAGATCACTGTCGGACATAGACAAGATAGCTCTCTGCAGAGGCTAAATATTCATAGCAAACCATCCAGAATATTAGAGCTCTAAAAGGATTAGTTAGCATAATGGTGATACAATATCTGTAGGGGCATATTGAATAGTTTTGTCTCATTTACAGAGCGCCCTCCGTTATGATTGTTTTTGACGCCCCAACACTTGTTAAGCAAACTAAGAGATCTAAGCTGCAATGCTTCTTTAATATGCCACTCGTTATACTTTGTGAAAAACATATTTTATATTTAATGTGGATCCAGTAGCCATTCAGTCACACATATCCCAGGTGTCATACTTTTTTATGGGCATTTACAGGCTACAAAAAGTATGATTCTTTTACTATCATTCATAAGAGTAATCTACAGCACACTGCATATAAATGCCTACAATGCATCTCAAACTTTGCACAATGAGTCTTAGTGCAGCACAAAACACATGCAGGCTGACTATAGCGAACGCCCTAGAAACCCCTACAGGATATTAGACTCGTCCACAATAAACTGTGTCTGTCGATGTTCATCTAACAATTTTAATTGGCTTAGTTACTGTGAGCGAATAGGAGGTGTGGCGGTGTTGACCAATCATAATGAACCTTGAAACATCAGAGCACCAGTTACCGACTGAACGCCAACATTTTCGTGGAGGAATGTTAAGAAAGGTACTAAACCATTATTGTTCACCTTCCCGTTGACTTTGAGGGGTTAAGGTTTTGACTGCATGTTTCGTTTTCAGTGCGGTGGTAAGTTCAAGACAGTTTTATGTACAGTTAAAGAATGGATATCTTAGCGTGCATTTTGTTCATGAACAGGTAGAGGGACGTGACGGGAGAAGGTTAAGGAATGATAGGAGGATGGGGAAACGAAGGGAGGGAAAAGAAGATACATAGGTTTCGTAATTTGCTTGGGGAAGGTGCGGGAGGAATGAAAGGGTTGTACCGTTGGTAGGTATTTGTGTCATTGCATACTGTTTTCTTGGTAAAACATTTTTCCTAGATGAATCTTATTTACCACACTTACCACATTCATGCCGCTAACGTTGCCATTACAAATATGATGCACCTTCTGAGAACTCAAAAGCCCGTCGTGTGCCCGTCTGGGCGGGTTTTATAGCTTAGTTTATTAGAGGATGAGTCATCCTCTCACACCTAGCTCTCCCCTCCAGTAGCTTAGCGGGAGTGGGGCAAGGGGGCAAGTTCCCCCGGGCGCCACCTCTAGCGGGGGCGCTAAATCGAGATCACTTAAAAAATCTTGGAACTACCATTTGCCATGAGTATGATATTGATATAACGATTTCATCTTCCAATAAAATAATATTTACGACATTGCTAGTGTTTCCTTTTTTATATGCGGTAAGTAGGTCTTGGAAGTGTCATTTCCAGCGATGTGGGAAGCATTTTGGGCCAAAATTTTCTTGCGCTCCGCGGCAACCCATGGTGGTGCAGGGCGCTGAGAGTCTGTCTAAGGGTTTCGCCCCCCCCTTGACAAATTCCTGGCTACGCCTTTGTCAACACTCTGTGAAAAGTAGCATCTAAACCCCCTTCTGCAAAAATGAGAGTAAAATATTTCCCATGAAAAAAGTTTAGCCCCCTAGAAAATTTTGACCCTTCTGAGTTTTTTTTGCGGACGCCAGTTTACATTTGTTCTATTTAAGATCTTGAGTTGTGTAAGTATTAATAAGATTACCCTCCCCCGAAGATGGGGGTAGGGGCGCCAATTTCGTTTCTTGCCCCGGGTGCCACAAACCCTAGCTACGCCACTGCTCCCCTCTCTTCCTTACTGAAAAGGTTGTGTAGTGGTGCATGTCTCATTTCAAACAATAGTCTCTGTAAATACCTTGCAATCCAAGTAGTTCCACAGGTTGACAATAGAGTTTGTTTACTCAAGACATAAAAGTACAGATAACAACTCGGGGGACATGTGGAGATAGCTGCAGAGGTGCAAAATATAGCCAATGGGTCCTCTAGCGACATGTTGTATTAATAAAGTATTCGCTGCTTCTGGAGAAGAGACCCACATTCGATTCTTTATGTCTCTTCTGGAGTTGCAAATCTTATGGTCTAGATCCGAGTAATAGGACAGCAGATTCCCAAATTGTAGTGCATGCTATAAAATGTACTCTGAAAGCAAAATTTCATCTGGAAACATTTATGTCCTCCAATATCACTCAAATTGCCAAGTTATTCTTAACACAAATAAATTTTAATGATACAAATATGACATGGAACTCCTGTTTAATTGTAAATAACAAACACTCCAATGAACAAGTAAAGCAAAAACAGTAAAATGTAACTGTCAGTGCTAGCCTAGTGAAACACTAAATAGGCATTTCATCAATGGTTAAAAGCAGACCTACACTCAGTTGTAATTAAAAGTGCTAAAGAGGCATTATGTCAATTACACTGTACTGTAAATTTTGTGATATAGAAAAATAAAGATGACCAATAGTAAAAACGTCCCTTTCCATCTAAGGAGATACTGCTACTTCATTGCTTTTATTTGGTAAAGTAACTGACATATCTCGACATTGCAAAATATTCATGTTTAGTCTTTGATGATGTCACTGGACCACAAACAATCAAAATATCCATGTGTTTCAGTGGGATGTTTCTTTCTAGCATTGCTACATGTTTATTATCAATGAAACCACCTCTCTTTTTTCTTTTTGCATATCTGGATTCGAGTCTGGGCTAATGAGTCTGTGTTATTCTAAGATATTATAATAGACAAATTAAATAATAGTCAAATCAGGGCCTTAGCCTGGGGGCAGGGGGGCAACTGCCCCCTGAAATTTCGAAATCTAAAATCTATATGAGTTAAATACTGTCCAAATTATGGTTAAGGACCAAAAATATAAGAAATTGCACATAAGGCTCCTTTTTCTCCCAACTTTTGCCGGCAGTGGAGGCATTCTTATATGAGTTTCTCTTCCTGACAAATGAACTACCCCCTTGTAATTTTGCCCAGGCTACCGCCTTACAAATTATTTAAACCACACCAACTTCCTCAGCCAATAACAGATCTAGCCTCACACTGGGACAGTGGGGTGGGGAGGGGAAACGTGCAGGTTAAGGTTGCAGAATATTTCCTCCATACAACTACAACAACTTACACAGGGGCTTAAAAGAGGCTGCAAATTGAACAGGGGAAGCTTCAAATCAGTAAAGTGCCCCAGATGCTACCTTGGAAATGTCAAAGTCTTTACCCTAATGAAAATTATAACTTAATATTTCTGATGAAATCTTCCCTTTAGTATTCACGGAGTGTGTTCCTATGGCACGTTCTTTTGGAATGTCCCTATATCTGACAAAGACTACATGTAACACTTCTACTTTGGAATAAGTTTGCAGTTTGTACATGGTCTAAATATTCAAGTCTATTTTGCTTGTCCATAACCTGGGATAATGCCTGATTTTTTGGTGGTTTGTTGATCTAAACTACATCTTTGTGGTCAGGTAATTAAGCTTTTCTAATCCTTGCTGTGTAAATTGACCGATTGTTCCAAATCGTTGTAGTAATTCTGGGACATGAGTCACAAGAATATGGATATAAGTGGTAACATGTTGTTTCTGATAAATGGAGCAAAATTTCACAAACCATTGTTTGGATCTCTATTCATATGCATCAACTTCTTACCTGCTAAAGATACCATTTGCAGCTTTTAGCTTGTTACAGCCAAGCTCATTAAACTTATCCCACTTGGATTGTTAGCCTATCTGCACCCAGTTCTGGAAGAATAGTTGGCAATTTTAATGGATGTGAAAAGCTTGTACTTTGAGGACCATTTAGTGTTGGCCACTTAAGTTTCTTAGAATCTCTTCCAATGAAAAAGATAAACCCACCTATTCCGGATGCGTGAAGGCGTTTCTCTATTTGGTGACACCTGAAAATTTTCTGGATTGAATTCAGAAAAACATGTTTTCAGTTTATCAATTGCATCCAGCCTGCACGCATCTAATATAAGCAAGTTCAAGAGGATATCTGTTATCCTCAAGAACAGATGAAGATTATCCACCACAATATTGGAGATGGGGATTGGTGGAAATATCGGAGGATTTGAACAATTGAACTTCTTTGATGTCTTGGTGAGTTTGGCACAATAGTTCAGTTCCCTGATTATTTGGTACTTCGAACTTCCATTTGGCATTTTATATGGTTCATGTGATAGAAAATACGTATGAGATAGGCATTTACAGCAAATACATGAAAATGTGCATGATGCACTGTTAATCCCTTAGATATAAGTAGAAACTTTATAATCACCACCAAGGTAATATGAAACCTTATATGGATGTGATTTTACAAGTACTTCTGTGTGCTGAGATACTTGATCTTGCAAATCGGCCACGTGAGCTTTAATTGCCTGGTACCCTTCTTGAAATACTGCAATAGGATAATTATCACAGCAAGACATTACATTGGATCATTAAGTATTGCGAATGTAAAATTTACAACATGCAAGTATCTACCACTCCATGTACCATCAACCTGATTTTAACTGTGTTCAAATCATCTTCAGTGGCATCTCCTCTAACACACTGAAACTTTAGAAAATAACCAACATCATGATACACCTCTCTTCCTTCAGTATTAACTTCAGTAAGAGGCAAATGTCGATGTAGTAAAACTGTGTCTGTTCCATTTACTACGTAACAAGTATTTTCTTTTGCTAATCCTTTTCATCCAAGACTGGCCAAGAACACTGGACAAATAACTGTTTTTTAACAAAACAAGGTTTCTTGTTATTAAAAGTTACTTTGCTATACATATCACTTTCAATGTCCCGTACTATTACAATCTTTGGATCCTCCTTACGCTTCCCTACAAAATGACGCTTAATAATGTCTAACCTTGATCTCCATGTAAATGACTGAGTCTTGTCTGATAGTGAAGAACGTGATAAAATGTCTTGGATCTTCTTCACTACTTTATTCTTTGGCATCAAGTGGTCAAAATTCTTATCCCATCCTGGATATGTGACACAAATCTGGTCCTCTGATTCTTCTAAGATCTGAAATAAAGTCAAACGGAAAATTGCCATAGTCCTGTAAAAGTAAAATCAGAAACCTTGCCACTGCTCTGGTCCACAAACACACCAGTAAACGGGAGGCAATTCCATAACATCATTTTGCCCAGGTGGTTGAGAATTAATGAGAGAACAGCAGCCACTACGGTGATATGGTCAACATCATCTACGCTTCAGGTAATCCAGCTGTGATTATACAACTTACGAAGTACGGTATTTTTACACATACTGGGAGTATCACGAGTCAATCATTTAACAAAAATTGTGACAGTAAGAATGTAAAAACATACTAAAATAAATAAAATTTTGCAGTTATATTTTCTGATGTGTGTTCCTAATTTTGATGTATTTTGGTATTGTCTGGATTGAGTCATCTGTAGAAAATGAATTTCGAATTGTAGCTGGCAGTACACAACGCAATGTTTTTGAAGAAATCTTGAGTCAATCACTACAGAAAACGAGCGAATAAAATATTATCAGTTACCACATTTAAAATAAATAATGTTAAAAACAAGGCATATTATATCTTTTCTATCAAAATTTTTACTGATGTTTCATTAAAGATATTTTCGTTTCCATTTTGGCAACGTTTGCAAATTTCTGGTTATTCTTATGCAGAAACTTGAAAATTTGAATGTGACCTAAGTCATTGCTTTGAACATGGAAAATGACATGAAAAATAATTGTTTTTGATGTTGCTTGAAGAATATGCTGTGGATGTCATGTTTTTTTAATATGTTGGAATCACATCTCGCCTACACGCTGTTACAGCGTTTATAACGCAGTGATGGACTCATGATACTGCTTGACTTATGATCACCTACTATAATTACCATGATATCAAATAAATCTTCTTCCTTACATATCAGTTTTGCAGTCTTGGTTGTTTCCAGCTTAAGCTTGACATTTTGCAGCTAGCAATAAAATCCTGGTTCTTTTTCAGCAAATCGTCGTTTATTTATTTTTTTTTTTTTTTGGTGTGTCAATAACTGAAAATGAATAAATTATTTCAGGCTGACGTACAGTACTAACGTTGCATGTCATTCATATGTTGGAAAATACACAAAAAGTAGTAGCCTAGGGCCTAGTTGTGATGATGGCAATTTCTTTGTAAGGCTTTAAATGTATAGATTGGGGAAATGCGTTTCCAGCCTAGACCTACTTTAATGGGCACCATAATGGCAAGTAAATGTCTGGGCAAAATTCGGTTTAGGCAGAAAGGTTGGGTCTCCTGCCCTCTCCCCCTTCGCTCAAATTACTGCAATACCCTGCAAGCTTATGTGTTCAGATAGCCCTAGCCTAACTATTAGGCCTAGGCTATAAACTTTTAAATGGGCACTGCTAGCCCAACTTCCCAGTACTACTAGTAAAAAACAGAACGTTGCTGAATATTCCACAGTTCCAATGCATGCTGTTGGTAATAAAATACGAGGCCTAGGCTGATACAGTCAGTTTCTTAGTACATATACTTACGCGATACACTTTACAATTGCCAAGTATGTGCTATTCCTTTTGCGCTATTTATGGCCTTACTGTATCATATACGAAGTTTACGTGGCAACCACCTATCGTTGCTAGAAGGTAGAACAATACCGTACGATTGAGCAGCCATTTGTCACACCCCTACCACATAGTGATACGGTCATACTGAACGGCGTCATGTCGAACGATAGCGTAGCGACGATTGCTGTCTCAAAATCGTAAGCAATGAATCTTACCTACGATCCATCACGAAATATCTTCCTTAGTGACGTTTGTCGACAACGGAATACTTCTTTTGTAAGTTGGTTTTCCTTTAGAGGGAAAGAACTGATATTCACTGGTGCGGACTCATAAACGCGCTGAGCAAATCGGCGATTGCAGACTGCTTAGACGAATGATGTGTGATTGGCTTGCTCTCAAATACGTCATAGCTGCGCGTGAGAGATAAAGTGTCCGAAATTACGGCAACTGTTTAATATGGAAACAAGCAAAAAAGCTGTCAGAATCCAATTGGTTTCCTGTTGTGACTTACAGCAAAAACTTGAAAGATTATCCCGAAGCCATAAAAGTGGACTGGCTAAAATGCCTGTACACAATGTATTAAGCAATAACTCTAGGACTGTCACAATAAAAAACGCCTTACAGTCTATTAAATACGACTGTCCTGTGGTCCTAAAACCCTTTGAAAAGAGGAGGGGTATTGTTTTGATTAGCTGCTCTGATTATGCGAACGAAATCAGCCGACATTTGAAATCGGTGCATTACCGTAATCTAGACTGTGACATAAAAAACCATACGAAATAGATTCGTTGTAGCCCAGCTCAAAAATATGTGGCTCAAGAAGGAAAACGAAGAAACCACATTACTATTTAAACCCAAACACTGACAAAATTTGAACGCCGGTCGTTTACGTCCTATCTAAGGTGCATAAGATACCAACGATAAACACGAAATATATTGGCAGACCCAAAATAAGCTGCAATGGATCTTTGACCTCCCAAAATCTCGGAATTTGAAGATTATTTCTCGCTTCCAATCGTCCGTAAACAAGAGACTAAAGTTAAAGACACAAAACACACAATCAGTCTTCTGGAAGCGGTCCAGTTACTTATTAGAAAAACTTATTCTGGATGCACTAAACTTGGTTTCTATATATACAAATGCTTCCCACTGAAGAGGAGTCAATAAATTTTGTCTGCGAAACCTAAGTAAACGCAAGCCAAAGCCTCTACGAGAGCATCTCGCCGCAACCTCCTTAAGCTCATCCTAGAGACACTGTGGAGTTTAACGGAAAATTGTATCTACAAAATATCGGTTGCATGCAATAGGCACCCAGGCCTCGTCAGAGATATGCGGCATTTTCATGTGTAAACTTGAAAGAAGCATCATACCGACAGAGCCTAAAATCATTGGTTTCGCTACCGTAATCACATTCTGTTGTCTTACAAGGGCAACATTACGGAACTTTCCTCACTAGCGGACAGAATGAATAAAATTTACGAAACGATTAAGTACACAATAAAAGTGACTAATGAATCGGTCAAATATCAGGACCTCACTATTTTCAAAAGCAAAATTTTTGAAACCCACGGGCTGTTGGACACCAAAGTCTACACAAAGCCTACAGAAACCAATCAATACCTCGACAGGACCTTTGCCCACCCACTGGCAAGCATCACAGTTTTATTAAGGGAGACGTTTCAAGACATGTAAGATTATCACACAATGAGTACGATTTCGTCTCTAAGAGGGACGCCTTTAAAGAAAAATTCATTACACGTAAAATACACGGCCAAGAATTTGATCACGCTATTAGAGGTTTTAATAACAAAGAACAATCAAATCTACTCCTGCCTAAGCCACGTGAAAATAAAATACCACTAGTTAACCCGCACACCCCATATGAAAACCAGAGATCTAAAAGAAACCCTGAGACACTGGCACTTAATATCGGGCGATCCGGTCGAATGTATCATTTTTTCCCCGAAAACACTGTTCCAAATTTTCTAAATTTTCTAAAGTTCCTAAATTTACACTGAAACGTGAAGGTGGACTAGGAACAACTAACGAGGTTGAAGAAGATTGCTATCTCGATGCTCTTATCGAGGAGCTCTAAAAGAGCTAAATTTTCTCTCTTTTGAATTAAGACCAGGAAAAACTAAAACATTCCACTACAGATGAAGCTCAAGATCTAAAACCAAGAGCACAAACTTGTCTAGTTAAAAGTTGATAAAAACCTACCATAGAAGTACTACAAAGTATCTGCAGTCATTAATCCTATCCAGCAGCACAAAGATGGCATTGGTCTACTTTAAACACACAATATCCGTTAAAAAATTAACGCTTGTTTTGAAAATAAAAAAAAAACTCTTAACACAGGGGCCCCCTTAGAAGTACCGCCTATCCCTTTCAACTAGCGTTTGCTTTTTCGAGAAATGTATTTTTTTGTCATTTGTGTTTTCAAGAAATGTATTTAAAGCGAAGTTTTTCAAAAAATACATTTTGGAGCATCTGTTTTCCCGATAAATATAATTTGGACAGTTAAATTGTCAGCATTTTAGTACTTTTTGTCAAGTAGGCCAACTTATATTTTGAAATCTCAGGGAGTGGGAGGGCAACTGCTCCTTACCTTACAAGCTAAGGCCCTGTGTTGGCCCAGAAATGAGTACACCAAGAAGTGTCTAAAACATGAGCATCTTTCACTCACTCACTCACTCACTCACTCTCCTTTCGTGGCAGATCGACAGCCGTTTACCTTAGTTAAAAGCGCCCTGGAAGTACTGCACTTCCAGGGCTGTCACGGTGGAAGTGACGAAATCCATGGGAGGCAGTCCAGTCGCGTACCTAGGCTAGAAGGACATCGGATGGATCCTTCCTTTGTCACCCTGTGCAGGGCTGCTGCATTGGGGAAGATTCTAGAGGGTACGATCACATTCAAGTAATGTGACTTAAACTGAAAACGGTGCCATCTTTGACAAAGCTTTGAACTGAGTCTTGGTTATAATATGAGAATACTCATCAATATTCAAGAAATTTAGTCCGGGGGTCTGGGGATAAGGGAAGGGGTTGTTGTCTGAGGGAAGGGGTAGATACCATGCCCTTTGAGAAAGTTTGGGTCATGTGAGAAGGCATAGATGCAAAATGGACGTACAGTACATTTGGAAAAGCTTGATTTTATGGTTTTAAAGTTATTATTTGTGATTTTTTGTCTCTTTTGGCTGGATGTAAGATAAAGAGGTGTCCTCTTCTTTGAGACTTTTCAACGCAAATTAGCTTAGGTTGAAACTGGTTCTTCTTGTAAATGTCGTAACTTCTTTTTGACATGCAGTGGAAGTGAGACAGTCACACTATCTAAGCGGAGCACCATCATTAGACGGCACATAGCATTACTCCAAGACTGAAATGCTGGATGTTGCACCTCACAGGCTATGTAAGGTACATCTCAGTAAACGGTATTTGATATCTCATGGTTCAGACATTCAGACTTACCTGAGAGAAAATACGTTTGACAAACTTTATTTGAAAAAAAAGTTTTACATCAATAAAACATGTGGTTTAACGAGACATTGTCTATATTTTACTTCCAACTGTAGCATACACGAACCCCATATGCAGATTTGAAAATATGTAGTGCTTTATGGCCAGTATTTTTCAGCAGTCTGGGAACACCGTACGGCATAGACGCATGAAGCAGGTTATGGTTGGTATACCCTCTGAGCAAAATATGTAATTTTTTTAAGAACAAAATTCATGTCATTTTTTGGCCAACAAGGAGAATTTCACAAGAAACACATTCTGTCGCCTCCTGAATGTCTCTCAATACGCTTAAGCCGGAGGGGCACATTTTCTGTGCACGTCAATCCTTCAAAAGTGAGGATGCGACAGCAGTGCACAAAGCACTGCTGGGTTGAATCTTACAAAACAGGCAATCTGACAAATGACAAATATAGAAGCATTAGCAACTACACTCTTCTCAAGATAATCCGACATCTTCAAGGTGAGGTTTAGTGTAATTTTGTGTGCGTAACATTGATATTTTTATAAGTTCCCTAGACTGAGTAGCTTGTACGTACAGAACTTTAGGGTGTTCAATCTTGCCACTAACATTGTGTAGGATCTAGTTTTGCGAAATATATTTTTCTTTTCAAAACAAAACATATTTTAACCTAGAAGCTAGAAGATGTTGTTTCGTTGCTTTCACTTTCAGGTATTATATTTATTGAATGTGATGTTTTATATATAAAGCCTAACTTAGGCCTAGATTAGTTTCACTTCAGGAAAGCCTAGGGAGTATTCCTAGGAGGAGTTTAGTGTCACTGTCAGTGGTAATGTACAGTGTAGGCCTGCTGTATTTACGCTTACCAGTTGAAACGTCCCCACCATTGGTCAAAACGTCCCCGTGCCAAAACGTCCCTGTATCAAAACACTGAATCGTTGTAAGTTTCATGACACTGTTTTAACTATTTGATCAGTTTGTGCAATATTTTTTATTAACTTTAGTAGTCTAGTTTTCTATTTCTTCAAGGAAAATGAGATATTAGCCTATATAATTTATAGAACTACAAATTAAGTTACATTTTGTAACAGTATAGCCAACAGGCATTACGGTAACTACGTAGCCTAGGGTTGCAAGTTAAGCGTGACGCTAAGTTTTCTCTTGTCATAATATTACTCTTGATTCTGAAATCAAAAAACTATAACTGATATCTTAATATCGGAAACAAATCAATTACAATTAAATATTTCTTTCCGAAAACTTTTAAGAAGCTCTTAAAGTTAAAGTTCTGTACAGGGTTGGTGATTTCTTTTATTTTTTTTAAAAAAAATATTGATTTAAATCAATGATTTAAATCGATTTAAATCATTAAAATCTTTTTTCTTTTTTTGATAAAGGGTTTTATTGAAAACTTGCAGTTCACCTTGTCCTCATCTACTGTACTGTTCCCTTGAACATGCTGCATAGGTTCCTTAGAGCTCTACAACTGTCAATTAGTCATTTAAAGAAAAACATTAGTAACTTTAACTATAGTTTTGAATTAAAGATGTGACTGTTCTAGATGTTCTGACATCTGTTTGTTTTCTGACGCCTCACAAAGAGATTAGGGTCAGGTATTTGCACTGTTTGGTTAAGCTGGTCATGGCCAAGGACGGAGGTAAAACTTAAATCTTACAGTAGACTTATCTCTGTAAAATTTTAAAAAAATGTTGACTTTTCACATGAATCCATGCTGTACATGCTCTACGTACATCTCCATGTTGAAAGTATCAGTACACACAGCCCTGTATAGAGATGTCAGAGCATATAGATGTCAGAACACAGCTATGTGTAGAGTTAACCAATTAATTGTGCCCATCAATAAGGTGCATTTGTATAGGGAGACATACTTTTTTGCTGAACCTCTTCAAGGAAAATTGTGTGTTTGTTGTATAGGCTGTGCCCCCCACTATGTTTAATTAAAAGCCACAGGTAAAGCTGTATGCCCAGGTACTGTGGCAGCCCAATCCGTTTTGAACAATCTCGTCTTAGTGTTCTGCACCTATTGGGGTACTGTACATTGAGACAACATATGGAAGGAAGAAAATGATAAGATGGTTTTTCCCATGTAAAGCTAATGTGATGAGACCTTTGGTATAGCAATAATTTTTAAGGTAATACTGTAAGGTCAAATTTTAACAGTGTTGCATAGACAAGTAAAGTGAAACACAGTCTCACCGCATAGGGCAGTTCTATGTGGTTTTTAGTACTATCCCCCACCAGTGCATCTTTGCACTGGCCATCATTCAGCTTTAATAAATTATTGAGCCTAGGATTGGGGAAAGATTTAAAAGAAAATTGCAAGTGAGACTTGAAAAGTAAGCACATACAGTAGCTGCTATGTAATCCTGTGTTCCATGCTGAGCTGTAATTAAAAAATGATTTAAAATAAAGTTTTAGTGCTGTGTGTATGGTAAGAGTTCACTCCTAACTTTATATCTTGAGAGAAAAGGTTCAGAGACATGAATTAAATATGGACATGTGTTGAAGCTTTTAAATATTATTATTAAACTTTAAACTTTAACACTCTACAGTACAAAGTAGTGTAAGTTTCAGTTGATTAAGTAGAAAAATCTATGAAAGGGTGCCCTGGTACTGTTGACAGGTATATTGACAGATTGGTTTAGTACTGTAGAGTTCTTAATTTTCAGGGGGCATGCATGTGTGTAGCTTGTACTTAATGTAATAACTACTTGCACAAATACATCAATTGATAAATTTTGCTTTTACAGAAATACTGCACTTTGGTAGACAGTGCTACATGGTCTAATGTACGTTTTACAAGTGAACAAGACTGGCAGGAAGCAGACCATCTTAGCCCTGAAGAACAAAGACTGAAATACTTATTTACAATACCCAAAGGAAGTCAGGAGGACAAATTGAAATCCTTTGGAGAATTAAAACTTAGTAGTCCATCATTGGGTATGGTATTACATTTTACTTTAAACTGAGAGAACCTGGAACAAACATTTGAAATAGCCACTTGAGAAAATATGTGTCAGCTACATTCTGATTAAATAGTGGCTTTTAATTTGTTAACTTTTAATCCATGTTAAAGTGTCAATTTTCTCTCAGTGACCACTGATAATTGTTGTGGATTTCATTTGGAACATGTGTAGTAGCAGACACTGGTAAGTGTTGATATTTTACCTGACTGACAAGTAACCATCCTGAGGAGCTCAGCAAGTTCAGCATTGTTATGTTTTTGTTAATGTTCATTGACTATGCAAGCAACTACATACTGTATTTCTTTTCATAGTATCATTTGTGGAATCAAGGTACAGTGAAGCTTTCCAAAGTTTAGTCTTCAGACTCTGTTTGTCACTTATTTAGGAATGACCACAGCTTTCATTAATTAGTACCATTCTAGTCTCTTTCAGGCTAATAGAGCCATCAAAAGAAGGGTTTCATTGCAAATTTAGCTTTGATTTTTAAAATACTGTAGGATGTGCTAACTCTAAGAATTGTGGTGAAATTTCCCTTAATTCCACCGAATTCCACAGTACAATATGTGTGGTTCTAGTCAATGGGGTTACCATATGTACGTTGTTTCCCAAAGTGAACTTAAAACAAGCAACAGCCATCCTTATCCTTTAATGGATGAGCAATTTTTCATTGTATTTTTTCAGTGTTGTAACGAGTCACTCAATTTTGCAATCAAGTCAAGTCATTTACTACTTTCAATTTGACTCAAGTCGAGTCAGAGACTCGAGTCACTGTATTATTTCTATGAGGAAAATTCTGATAAAATTGCTCGAGTCATTTCCCTTCTGAAAATTGGCGACTCGAGTCATGACTCGTTACAACGCTGATTTTTGTTTCACCTTGAAATTGATGGAGATTATGCGAGACTAACGAGAGGGATTGCATGCAGTAAGTAGTCTGTTAATAAATTGCCATGCTTATTGTTTACACTACAAAGGTATGTGATTATGGACCAGAAAATTGGATTGATAAGTTTTTAAAAGAAATGAAGACTTCAGTGTTGTACAGTAAACATGGAACAAGCCACTGATTGCTTCAAGTCCATCACATTGACAAGAAAATGTGGTAACTTCATCTGCTAATATCTTGATAGGGGCATGAAAGAATTGACCAGAAGTTTACCAGAATGACTAATTCCCTCTTTAACATATCAAAAGACAAATTTTAAGTTACCCCCCCCCCTACTTTTAGAGTACCATTTAGGTTGCATGGTACAGTTGAATGAATTCATAAATGAAACCTGTCAAAAACATTCAACTGAATGAGATCATTCACTCACACTATTACAAAACAATCAGTCCAATCTTTTCCAAAAAAGTCTTGTTTATTTTTTCCCAGCCCTGAAGGGCCCCTCATGTCTTATGCCCAGATAGGGCTGGTGTAAACGGCTGTTTGATCTGAGTGTGAAGAAATAGTACATTAGTTTAGAAAAATTATCTTTGTGCTGCTCTTTTCAAGCAGCAGTCTTCCATCCCTAAATGCTTTTACATGCCTTGACTAATTTGTATGATATCAAGAGATACTGTACCTCATGCAGCATTGACTTTTCTGTACAATTTTATTCAAAACCACTATAGAGAGTAGAACAAGGTTAAATGGATGAATACTGATCTTTTGTCTATACTGTAAATTAATAGTCGGGGTGGAGAAAGTGGGTGAAGTACTGTATTGTGTGTGTATATATGACTTACTATCTTAAATTTTTTAATTAATTATATGATTACGTTGTCGGCCTTTTTTTTTTCCTTCAGTGGTTACCTTGGATACAGGCTCTGAAAAGTTGCCCACTTGTTGGCTGCATGGGGCCCAAACAAAACATGACTCATGCTACTGTAGGTCAGTTCTAAGTATGGTAGCCGTTAGCCTGCAGGGCACGTCATGTGTGCCTTAAAACAAATTTTACAAATAGCTCTAGTAAAACCTACAGAACTACAATCACAAATTGGAATGGGCAAGTGTTGGAAAAATAATTTATAAAAGCCTGGATGAAGGTATACATCTTCATTGCATAACATTTTAGCTGTGCAATGTAGTATGTGGGAAAGATCAAAACTTTGAATTACCCTCCTTTTTGTACTTTGCATGCCTTGACTAACTTGCTGTGGCCACCATATATGATATTAAGAGATGCTGTACTGTACCTTATGCAGTCTTGTCTGTACTGTGGCATATTTATTCAAAACCAGTAAAGAGAGTAAAGGAAAGAAGAATGGATGAATATTTAACTTTTAAATGTGGAAAAACACTTAACTTGGAAGGTGAAAAGATTGGGGTGATGTGGTGAGTAGTGCAGTGTTGTGAACATGAGTGTAAAACTTATATTCCATTACTTTTTCGTTCAAGAAAGATACATACATTTTGGTAGCTTTCAGCTGTGTAATCTTTTGGCATTGTACAGGTACTTGTAACTAGTGTTTACACTAAAGTGCAGGATTACGGGATTCCAGTAGCATAGCCAGGAGTTGTCATGGGGGATAAAATTTATGAAACTCATTTGTTTTTTGGCATATTTTTTTTCAATCTTGGGTCATGGGGTTCCTAACAACCAAAACCACCCCCATGGCTACTGCGGGATGTCTTCGAAAAAATTGAGCTTTTCCCTGAAAAATAATTCTTTGTGGGGAAATTCCTGCAATGTATTTGATACAATGAAATAAAAAAAATGTAAAGCAGCACTTAAAACATTTCAATTTAATACCAGAAACATTGCAAACATTTTAAGGAAAACAATAAAAACAGTTAAAATAATAATACCATAACAACACATACAGGACATACACGTATGTAAACAACATTTTAACTGTCCCCTTGTATTTCTAAAATCCCCACCAAAAATTAAGCAAGGGGGTGAGGGAATCCCCCTCAGATTTTTGGTGCTAGTGTAAAAACTGCTTGTAACTTACAGTAATTGGACTGTTTTAGTGTTTTGTATTTACCTTTCCTCTTATTGTCTAATTGTTATGAAACACTTTTATGACATAAAGAGTTATTTTTTATTGATTCCATTTTTCACATGCTATCTGCCAAATGGTATTTAGTTAATGAAACACAGCAAGCGAAAACAGAAAAACCTTTAATAACTGTCTAGCTCTTTGACACCTAGCTTACAGTAAATGGTCTTTTAATTAAGGTTATCTCCATGCGAAGTTAGCTATATTACCATACCACTGCCCAACTAATTCATCAAATGGCTCAACAGCAGCCCAACTTTGACCACAAATGAAGAACCTCATATATTACTCAGCCCAACTGGAACCAGAAGCGAACCCAAGAACAGCCAGAACTGGGCCCAAATGGGGCTGAATGAAACCTTGAAACTTATAGAATAGCCACCTCAGGCCCCAATGAGTACCCAATTCAGCCCAATCAGGAAGCCCAATCTGGGCTAGAGAGTCGCCCAGTGACAGATTAAGTCGAGTCCAAATAGGGTTACCCAATGTGGCCCCACTCGGGAGCCCAATTTGGGCCTTAACTGGCCCAAACTATCATTGTTGCTTGGGAGGTTACATGTACATTAAGCCTCCTACTATGTGGTGTTTGCCTTGTACAGTAGACTACGTACTGTAAAGGCAAGTACATGGTAGACTTTAGGATGATGAAAACAATAATCACTCGGTCACTTTTCAACAAATTTGAACAATTTTGCTTTCAAATGTAAGGAAAACATTTGGACTACAACACAATGGCATCAGATTTACAAAACAAAAACAAACATTTCACTTTTGACTCCACATACAAAAAACATACACAAAAAACATGCAAATTATGGGTTCATCAGCATATTTGCAAAACTAATGAACCCAATCACTTAGCATTGAAAAATTAATATTCAGTGAATCGCCCAACTTCTAACCTTTCTATTTATTTATAGGTGATTTAAGATAATCACATCCATTATTTTTCGGTCCTTCCCATGGGTCAGATAGTATACAGTGTATTTTACCCCAGATTGGCTAAACCTTCCTTTCCTGTATCTCACCATCTTGCTTTGTAGTCTTGTTAGATCATCCCAAATAAAGACATTTTTATGTTATGGTCCTGCTTTTAAGTTCCTTTTGCCTACATGATGAATATTTTTTGTGTTTCTCTTTTTAAATTTAGCAATTGCTGGACTAGGGTCTTTCCTACCTCCAAGGAGATAATGACAAAAAGAATATCTTTATTCGTACCTTTTATCTCTAGATCCTCATAAGAGTTTTCTTTTGACCTCAAAACATTCTCTATCTCTGAATAATGTTTGAGTTTATCGTTCGAGGATATGTTTTCACATACCCCATGTTTAAGGCTGGTGACGGTAATTTCTACAGAACGAGCTTTCTGCAAAACCTGTTTTATTCCCTGCATGATCGTTCAGTGTTAGCAACTATAGCAGATGCTACCGCTTCCATAATCATTGTTAATAACACATTGGCTACCATCTCTGTTAAACTGTGGTCCTGGCAAGCTGGCCTGTAGCATCCGTTTCACTGCCTGTATTTCAAAATTTCTCAGAGCAAAAGTTCTCTTTCTCACCAATATCACCAAAGTTGCAGCTAGGCAACGGCACGGAGGGCATGAAGGGGGGGGGGGGCGTGACGCCCAATCGATTTCAGATTTTTTTTTTTTTTTGAACATTTTAAAATGATCCCCAAAAGGCGTTTAAGCTATAGATTTCTGTAGGGGGTAGGTTGAGGTTGTTTTCGACCCAGTGATGGATCTATTGTAACCACTTTTTATTACAAATGGTTCTCAGACTATCAGAATTACCGCAAATCCTTCGCAAACTATCAAAACTTTCGCGCTCTCCGCGGTCTTTAAACCATTTCTAAATATTGTTCTTATTATCAATTATTTCCGGCAGCAACGATCGCAGAAGCACAACGACAAAAGTTGAGAGCTGTTTACGAATTCTCAGGTTATAGACTGGCTTTGTGATTGGTAAATAGGTTTGTTGGGGAGTTGAAAGTGTCTCGATGGAAAGCATGAATGCAGGTTTTGCCATAGGTATCTTATTTAATGAAAAATTTTGGTGGGTTTCGCGCGCATTTGTCACAGTTTTCACTCCATCTCGTGACCATTATTAAGGTTATAATACATGCAACGGTTCTGACCACAACACTTTTCCGAAAAACAGAGATACATCTCTAACCCCTGCATGGGCCGATGGATCTTTCAATCTAATTCATAGCATGATGTGGAAGGTTGAAAGTACGTATTTGCCGTTATACATTTTTCAAAATTTTTACCAAGCACTTCGCGCGCAGCCATTACCGATATAGATGGTGATTGTTAGTACACATACGACGAAAAAAGAAACATTTTGAAAAGCGCTTTTTAGTCCTTAACCCCTTTTGTGTTACCTATCAGGGAGGTCTAATATCAACTCCCTGCACCTATACTCTCCCTCCCATTCCTGCTGGAAGCTGTTCGTCTGGATTTCGTTCATGCTTAGTAAAAATGCGATAGTTGTAAAGTGTTCGGCATCATACTCTATAGTATCATTTGGATGCCAGGTAATAATCATTTTATCAGTGCCCCATTTTATGTAATTCGTCCAGAGCTTCCAGGAGGCCCTATACAGGTGTCTGCTAGCCATAGATACCCTTTTATCATGGACAATAAAGCAAAGTAAAATTTCCGTAATAGTCTAACGATATTTCTGTGGTCTCCACGCACGTATTTTACGTAAAAAATTTCCCCGAATAGAAGATGTTAAAGTAACCAAAAGGAGGGCTTCAGAAGGTTTCTTGACAAGATACCCTTTTCATAGACAACATGCTCTCCTCTTTTACCTAAACAAAAATTAGTGTTCACTAAATTATGGTTATTTTTCAGCCATATATTATCAGTTCTAAAAATACTTCAAAGATAGGACCATTTTGCATCAAAGCAACCTTAAATTAACAAGAATGTCTCAAAGGGTAGTCCCTTAGACACCTCACCCAGGACAACAGCTTTATGTAGTGACAAAGGAAGGATCCCACACTGTTGTTTACAATCGCATGGGCGCATACTTTCCTCTTTCACCTAATCAAAAGCTAGTATTCACTAAATTATGGATACTTTCCAGCCATACATGATCAGTTCAAAAATGTTTCAAAGATAGCACCATTTTGCATCAAAGCAACCTTAAATTAACAAGAATTTCTCAAAGTGTAGTCCCTTAGACCTCTCCCCCAGGACGACACCTTTATGTAGTGACAAAGAAATGATCCCAGACTACACTGTATGCAGTCTCACAGGGGGCATAAAGAAGGGTACAAATTTACGCAGAATTGGAGGTAGCCGAGGTAGCATTACCTTGTGATTTGTGGTCCCCCCCCCCCCATCACCAAAACCTGGGACGCCACTGCAGCTAGGTTGTTTATAAAATTATGGTTGTTGTTTTGCTTTGACTTTTTTGACAGGTGTAACCAAAAAAGATGAAATTTCCGTTCTTTTTAAGCTACTTGCATTCCCACAGTGTTTTTTATAAGTTCTATTCTCAAATTAGAATTTCGAACTCTATCTGAACAGCTTTTTCTGCATAACCTCTTGCCAAATCTTTGAAAAAATTATGACCAAGTGTAGTATTCTCATATGCTATTTCGTAGGAATCGGAAATAGTTTTCTCCCACGTGCGACAAGTAGTTGGGGATTACTGGCAAATATGGTATTCTCGCAGGCATTCTCAGCTTCTGTCCGAAAGGAAACAGACATATTTCATGAAAATGATAAATAAACATGGAATTTAGAAATCCATTTTGAAATTAAAACTTGTTTACTGCGTTGACGCAACTTGGTCCCCGAATTTGACGTTATCCCCTAGCAGACGTTTTCCAATCTGAGATCATACTAAATGAATTTAAATTTAACTGTCAAATTCAGGACCGTCA
The DNA here is from genome assembly GCA_029531755.1 of Holothuria leucospilota. Classification (NCBI taxonomy): domain Eukaryota; kingdom Metazoa; phylum Echinodermata; class Holothuroidea; order Aspidochirotida; family Holothuriidae; genus Holothuria; species Holothuria leucospilota. The sequence goes on along the minus strand of JAIZAY010000982.1, from coordinate 4,423 downwards.
CATTCATTTGCTTGGTATTCTACATCTTCCTTGTGTATATGTTCTAAGCTTTGTCTTTGTATGTTATGTTCACGTTTCCTGAATTATACTTTTGTCTTTTTGTTTGAGAGAGGTAGAGAGATTTTCTTTAGACTTCACACAACTTTGTCCTTGGTTGTCCCATCTCTGTTTAATGTTATTTTTCTATGTCTTCATATAAAACATTGTTACTAAGATGGCTAAATAAATTTTGATGAAATTGATTAAAAGTATTGAATATTGTTGGAAACTTCATTGAAATGGTGAAGATGCAAAATAAAATAAAAAAGAGTGTACTGTAAAAATGTGGTTTACTAAGTTTTCTGCGTTGGTTCCAAGTAGTTACATTTTCTGTGTTCCTCATCTCGTTATTTTCTAAAGTTTTTCTCTTAGCCTTGTACTTTGTTAGTTTGACGAAAACACTGATAAAAGCAGATATTCCACCCGAAACATCGTTTTGACATGTCTTCTTTTCACTGGACATCATTTTCTCGGAACCGTCTGTACAATCAGGTTTTTTTATAAGGAACAGGTTACAAGCAGTGTTTAAGCAGGGAGGTGCTAGAAAGGAGATCCAACCGTCCTTCAACTCTTTGAAGCAATGCTTGTTTCCGATGATAATCTTGATTTTCATCTGAAAATTCTTATCTCAATACCTAGATCAACCAGGATCTTTGAGCAATTTTCAAAATGACAATCAGAAGACACACCCCTTCAGTTGACCTCGTTGACTTTTTGTTGCCAACCGTAATGAAAAATGTGAAATTTAAACCTTTCGTCCTTATTTGTCACACTAAATATCGTTTTGTATAAAGTCAAAGAAGAATTTCTTCACAACGTACTTTTCAAATATGTTTCGTAATGATGAGAAACTTGCTAGAAACTGAGAGAAATGTATAGGCTTGAACATTGTTTCCAACAGATGACTTACGAAAACCGCGGGGCACAATTTGACTTAAATTATTTAAACGTTTGTAATCGTTTTATTGAAAATCCTATTAAAGCTTGGTCATTGGCAGAACAAAAAATTCACTTCAGTGCATGTATAAACAATGACCTTTGTCTTGGGATAACTTGGAAAAGAAAGGAGGAGATCATCATTAAAAGAGTTAAGTCAACAGAAACTTTACAATAGGAATAAAGGGACCTGTCAATCAAAAGGTGGTCTCTGAAAAAAAAAACGTATTAAATCATTTTTAAGTACATATTGTCTGACAGGTTCATTAAAACTCCCTGGTTTTAAAGAAACACATGTTCATATCGTTTCAGGGTACATTACCTTACCGATATCATCTCTGCTATACTAATTTACCCACCAAACGAGCCAGACAAAAGTTGACATAGTTTGTAACATATTTGTTTCAGTCTGTTCAAGGTTCAGTCAAAGTCGCTGTTTACCAATGACAAGGCAGTAGGTCAAGTGCAAAACACAAGAAACGCAGACAATGCTAAAAACCAGTTTTAACCATTTCAACTACACGGCAGAAGATATTGAGCGAGCTCAATTTTGACTATCAAAACAGTTTAAATTAATGTCTGAAGGTGACATAAAATTTCATAAAATTCACGCAAGTTATGCCATATTTTCTATATAGAAAGTTAGTTTTATATAATGGAAGTTAGATTCACGTGTATTCCAGTGAAAAGTACAAACAAGAAGAAAGAAGAGACCCGTCTCATAGTTGACATACAAGAATACAGATTCCAAAAAAAAAAATGAATTTTACTGAAATTGCCCCCCTGGGACCTTCATCAGGAATGACTAGACTGCAAGTGTTAAATTTAGAGTTCAATGTACAAGGAAACATACTATTAAACTTAGCAAACATATACTGTTAGCCTTAACGATTATAAAGAATCAACGATAATATAGTAATTAAACAGATAAACTGAGGAACCACAACCGGAGGATAAATGGTGCTTTATTTGGTTGAGCACTATACCAACAGCTTTGACAACAAAAGAAAGTGTTGACAAAGTTTTAAATTTGTTTGCAAAAGTGGACAGAACTCCCAAGTCTTTGTTAAGACCGTTTTCATGAGAATTAATTCGAAATAGCCAGTCAATTTCCTCGCGCTTTCGTCCAGCTGATGAATTAAGTTAGATGATACAAGAATAAATTTTATATTTTTTGAGAGAATGCCCGGGAAGATGGAAGTGCTCAGGAACAGTAAAACCGGAGAAATTGTCGTATATCGATTTTTTTATTTTCATAACGTAAACGAAAATGGGGTAGGGGAGAGGCAGGTTAGTTGATACGGTTTTCAGTTATTTTAGGCTACCATGAAGTCTTTAGCTGGACATGATTCATGAATTGTTTCAAACAAACATCATGATCTTGTGTATGTCTTGTATGCTGTGAATCATGCCGTATCAACTGCAGAATAACACTAGGTATGGTAGCCTGTAAAATATGTCCGTCAAATGTATCATCTAGCCTTACCGAGTGGGTTAGTTGATACACCTTGGTAGGTTAGTTGATACACCAAATGTGTTACTTGATGCACGTGTATTACTGCACTTTTTTATTGGTGGTAGTGGTGTACGCAGTGGTAATGAGTGTAGCCTTACATCAAGCCTGGTAATGAGTGCAGCCTTACATCAAGCATCAAGCCTGGCTAATATAATTCGTTTGAAGCTGTTCTCTAGTTTTCCTTGGCTTTGTGTGGTTGTTTTATCGTAGCAGGTTCTCGCATATGTGAATTGTACTACAACATAATTAGGTTCCTTGGTTACGTTTCGGCATCGTGGCGATTACGCGTTCACCACTCCTTCCAATCTTTGGGGATTGAAAGCCGGTCCTAAGACTGAGTCACACTCGCGTCCGTCGGATGTGTACCATGAATGGCGGTACCGGGATCAGCATTGGACTACACGCCTGCTTTGATCGTAATCCTCTGGGCACTAGGTTTCGCCGGTGTCCATCCACGATCACACGGTCAGGCTTATGGCCCGTAGCAATTAAGTCAAATTAATATGAAACGAGTAGTCACCTCGAAACTTAAACCAACTACTGTTTCTTCTAATCTTCTTTAACTCAGCACAATACGGCAAAAGATGTGCATTATTCTATGCTAGATATTTCTACAGAATTCATTCACAAAAGTAAGAATAATATTAAATGTAATGTCCGAGTATTATATATATATATATATATATATGTATATATGTATATATATATATATATATATATATATATATATATATATATATATATATATATATATATATATATATATATATATATATATATATATATATATATATATATATATAACGCTAATTCCCACCTTAAGGGGAAATTGTTATATCTGCTTGTACATAGGGCGAAAAAAAGATAATAAAATACATAAGAAATAAATTCGCCCTAACGTCTAAACATATAATTTAACGTTATTTCAATGGCCAGCCATCCGTTCGTGTTAACAGCTAGGTGTCCGTAAATTTGACAACTTCGAAGTAATGGCATCTAGTTTGTAAATCTAAGAGGGCGCCCTTGTAAGTTTACGTATTCCTATAGAAAAAGTGCGTGGAAACGTTAAGGCGAAACTTATATTTCACCCGAAAATTTTTTTCCCCTCAAGGTCGACTTTTCAACAACTTTCCCCCTAAGTGCCGGATTAGAGAAATATGTGTATATATGTGCATATATATATATATATATATATATATATATATATATATATATATATATATATATATATATATATATATATATATATTGGTAGTTGACTGGACTTCGATTCAGTGCCAATAAAAACCTGGAGGCAGTCTATAGGCTATCAAACGGTTTAAGTAGTTGTAGATCAATTAAATTCCACAATGATGCATGCAATGTGAACAGGTCATGCAACATAAAGGCCATATCATGTTGTGTCGCAGTTTACAAGGGGCGTACGTATCAGGCTATAAAAACACCAAAAGGGCTAGATATAATTATAATTTCCAAGAAAATAGACAAGCACGGTATCCTATGGAGTTACTCTATGCAAGTGGTAGGCGAAAGGTTAGTTGATACACGTATCAGCAGGATACGTATCAACTAACCCTACCCCGACTGTATTAACTAACCTTCCCATGACTTTTTTACAAAACACACTGAACCCACATGCTTATATATATTATCATGGAAGTGAAGCAGCTTAAGCTGAAAGTCAATTTTACCAATTATAATAAAAAAACGAAAACTGTGAAATCCCTACGGTGTTCTCACGAACACTGTTCTTAACTGCATTTTCTCAGGAGAACAAAATTTGGTTTCTTTCGAGTGTCTGTCCCCCCTTTGTCTGTAACTTTGGGAGCTACTTGCCAATTGTGGATAATTCAGTCAGCTAATAAATGGAGGGAAGTATTTACATATTGATTGTTTCTGGAGGACAGTGTATCATCTAACCTGGTGTATCAA
>JAIZAY010001186.1:0-19569 GCA_029531755.1 Holothuria leucospilota | reverse complement strand
TGGTATTTCTGTTAAAAGTAGGTGGAGTTAAGACAAACTTTTAGTGGTGGCAGTATACTCTTTTGGACTTCTTGGGGGGACTGCCGACTACCTTTAAGGCCCCCAGGATCTGGAAAATTGCATATATAACGATTTACTTGTCCGAAATGTTTCCGGGGAGTGACCTGCAATGACGGAAGAACCCTCTTTCTAAAGCATGATGTCCACAACACAACTGAAGCCTACACGTATATAAGGTTTGGAATTTTTCCCAAGCGTTTACTCCGCATGCTTATAAATAATTACAATTACCTTAAATTACCTTCTAAAATCAATGCGCATGTGAAGTATCGTTAATCTCGTTTTCTCCTACAAAGTGATCTTACTGAATAAGTTTCTCAAGTCAAATTTTCACTCTGAAGTCTTCGCTTTCAAAGCATGAAGTCTCAAAAGTATTATGATGCTGCTTTGGAGGTCTAGAGTGCATCCACAGGCTACTCAGCGCACCAATCTCATGGTGGCTTTCTAAGTAGCGCTCACAGAGGGTAACGGTGGCCACTGACTGTGGTTTGGCACAGTGATATACCACAGCCGATAAAATAACTTACAATGAGAAATTCTAAAAATATGCCATCAATTCAAAGTTTTGTCAACGTAAACAACATTTTGGGTTCAAACAACCTTACAAAGGCATGAATTTCTCAATCAGGAAGGGCCTTATACAGCACCCTCTTTCTTACACCCATCCAAAAATGCAATAAAAAAGGCAAACAACATGAGAATTTGTAAAATGTAACCAGTTCAAAAGCTTTCCCAAAGATAGGCCAGGGCTATTTTGCATCTTTAGCCAGATATTAGAAGATTTTTTTTTTGTACCCATCTTTATTGTTCAGCTGTAACACGGAGAAATTCAACCTATTTACATTCATATACATATATACATGCATACCATTCACAAATGCTAAGGCTTCTACACGCATAAAAGTTTTACATCTAATCAAAGAGGTCTCTATTATAGCAAAACAATTAACAATGTGGATCCACTTACTACGCGAGACTTTCTTACATCAGCTTTAAGAACCAATCATACCTTCCAACCTTAAGCAGAATTTCAGTTTTTATGAAAGAAAAGCAATATGATTAGGATTGTATTGTTTAATTTGCAGCTATAAATTAATATTTACAATGTAAAATAAAATATTCATTGGATGGGCGAGGTTCAGTAGGATTTGTAGCCGAAAACGAAATCGTCTTTTGTGAAGTAAAACTGTGCCCCCAAAGAAGTTGTTCAGTATCCAAAGGAATGTAGAGGTGAAGGGACAATTCCAAAAAGAGGTGATCTAGTGTCTCGACTCAGACTTACAAAAAGTACATAATGGATCTTCCCTTTTATGCATTAAACTTAAGAAGGAAATTTGTTCTCAAATACGGTGAATGAACGGAACTGAAAATAAATAACTTACTGTCAGAGAGTGGATGAAAAGGAATTTTGAAGATAACATCCCAATTTATCTGTAAGAATTGAAACGTAAATTCCACTGTCTCAACTGCCGAGTGGAGATGCGTAATTTGTTGATTAGATAGCCATATACTAACTGTGAAATGTTACTTCTAGAAAAAATCTTAAGATTGCTGTCGTAATCATTACAATTATTGTATAATAGTTGCTTTTCCACTGCCTGGGATAGCAGCTACACTACCATAAATTTGAGTAAATGGGAAACTGTCACACCATACGTGTTGCAAAAGGAGGTAAATTAATGTTGTGAACCATCATTTGTAAAAAGGTCTCGCACTGAAGTTCACCCCTGCATGCGTGTAACTTTTTGTCATAACAAAAATAGTCCCTCATTTATTTCAATAAAGGCATTATTCCATAAAACCTGGGCACCGAAATTTTCTTTCGGCTCTTTAAAATTATAGCTTGCCCAAGCAGTACAAATATTATGAATGAACTCATTCGAAATAGAACATATGTTATTAGCACGGAAGTTCCAAATGTAGATTAAAAAAAGGCTTTCCATAACCCCTATTTGTTTTATCACAATACCTTTTGATCCATGTAATTTTTTCCAAAAGAAGGCCCGAAAATGGGACAAGTAAGAATATGGTGTGAATTTTAAGCCCCTCCATTCGGTGTTTGATTGAGGTTATAGCATAGTTTATTACGTTTTAATCTTGTCAGGGTTCCCGCCGCCCCAAATTAAAAATCAAAGATACAGACTTTTCTACTTTCTTGGATAAATTTAGCAGGGGGATCCGGAAGCACTTGAAACAGGAAACCTAAACTGGGGACAGGGCAAAGGACTTTACAATAACATTCTTTCCAATGGGGTAGAAAGGTCCTCGATTAGACCAGATTCCTAGTTGCATTTTTAAGTTGGGAAAGCTTTTGAAGAAAAGTTGAGTCTGAATAGATCGTGTTCCGTTATGTGTGGAAAAAGATTCCAGGTACTTAATTGGGCGCGACAAACTTAGTGAGAAAATTAAAAGTCCGAGAGGTGAACAGGTTGACTCTTAATATAAGGACCCAACGGGAATAAATGGGATTTAGTATAATTGATGTGAAGACCGGATGCAGTTTTTAAAATCCTTCAAGTATAGTAATCATTTCATTAGAGGTGCCTGCGCTTTCCATCGAAGAATAAAAGTGGTATTCATCGGGCATAGGTGGGGCTTTAATACTTTGCCAATCGTGTTACCATGAATACGAATACCCTTAAACAGATCATTACTTATAACTGCTTTAGCTGAAAAGCTCAGCACAAAGTAAGAATAAGTATGGGCTAAGCGGACAACCCTGCCTAACGCCTCTTCGAACGGAGAAGAAACCAGTAGAATACCCGTTGTTGCAAAACACATGCTGAGCTATTTTTGTAAGAAGTAGAAATCCGCATCCTTTTTCAGATCATTACCAAAATTGTTAAAAAAATAAAGGAGTCATATTTATATAAGTTTCTACCAGTCTACACTATCAAAGGCCTTTTCACAAAATCTACAAAGAAAAAGGAAACCCGGGTATGTTTTCACGGAAGAGTAATCAATCAGATTCTAAGTACGAATCTTTTATATTTTCCCCAATAAAACGGTTTACTAAGGAAACCATACTGATGGGGACCAATTATAGTATTAATTATTTTTTTAACTCTACTTGCAATTTGTTGCTTGGTGGCAATTCTTATAGTCAGTATTCAAAAGGCGTTGATCGGGCGGTAGTTGAAATAGAACAGGGGTTGTTTTGGTCAGGCTTGGGTATTAAAGTGATTATAACACGCTAACGTTGTTTCAGTAGACAAGGATCGAACAGTGGGAGGAGGGGGGGGGGCGAAAAACGCATAATTTAATGAGTCTACCACCAGATTCCCTATTTAAAGGCCAAAAAATTTTGATTAGAAAGTCTACCGAAAAACCATCTACTCCCTGGAGATTTTCCATTACTCATAGAGGAAAGTGAATTATATCACTCCTGTAAAGTAAGTTGGCCTTCACACACACTTAGGTCTAAGTCAAGATCAAACGGAGGAAGTCGGGCAAAAAAGGCGGATGGTTTACAATACTTCAAATCATAAAGTTTGTAATAATAATTACGAATTTCCTTTAACAGATCTGGATTTTCAGTAAGAATTTCATCATTATCAGTTTTAAGTTTGGTAATGACATTGTGGGCTCGATGACGACTCTCTAAGTTTAAGAAATATTTAGAGGATACCTTAGAAGATACCTTAGTAGACAGGCCTACTTCACTCGGCACCTTGGACAATCCCCACCCCTCAATTGGATAAAAGACACTTCATATGATCAGTTCGAAGCTTTGCTAAAGACAACCCCCGATTTGTACCAAAGCGACCTTACACAAATATCACATCTTCCGTTTGACCCCTCTTCCTAGATCTCTCCCTACAGGGAGGCATTGGGTAACGAAGAAAGGATCTGCTTGTTGGCCGACTATATGCGAGGTATGCTAATGGACGCTATCATGAACTTGCACCTACAGATTTCGCCCAGGCTACGACCCTGGAAACTATACCAAACCACAAACGTTAATTTGAGAAAAAACTGGACTGGCTTCATCATCAAGGTTAAGGTGAATAGTTGATGACCCAGTAACATATTAAGCATTCTGGAATGAACCCTACTTCGCCTTATTTGTAAAGACCTGATAGTAAGCCAAGTTATATCGCTCTGTAAAATATCTGCCGAAAATACCTTGCTGATCTTTGCGTTCGCTGTTCGTCTCTTGCCACAAGGCAACTGTCATGTGTAGGTCCGTATCATCAAAACGACTGGGTAGACAAGTTATTACCGGTTGAAAGTTAGGGTTTAAGTGATTCTCATGTTTATTCATGACTTATCGAGTTCCGCACGTACACGCATTCCCTAAGCAGATGTAGGTGAAAGTAATAATAGCAAGGGAACGTAGGAATGAAAGACCCGTCGATCAGGAGGGATGCTCAGGAGGTAAAATTTGCACAATAAAGGGATGCCGAGAGTGGTTGCTCCCTGTAGCTCGTAGGAGTCAGATTTGGGAGGTTTGGATGGGCAAACATGGACTGTCCTGGGCGTCACCGTAAGCAAAGTCGGGCCGTATCCTGTCGTGGAAAACACCGAGAAGGGGCTCCCGTTGTTGGTTATGTCGGAGGAAATCGGTTATTATGAAAGACAGGTGCTGGCGTATGTTGGCTGGCTTAGGCCACGTAAAAAGGGTTGGTTTCTCTTATCGGTGGTGGCTGACAGTGGGGCCGTCGACACTGGGACGTCGCTGGACGATGAGCGGACAGTAGTCCTCTATTCACGTAAGTTCTCGTAATTGTTATTACAGCCAGGTGGGCACTTTTAAGAATGGGTGTAAATTCTAGTTGTGCTGTGAAAACTAGGGTAGAAGGACACCTTGAGCTTACTCTGGTGGGGAAAATGTCATTTTAAGGTAATTTACATTTAATTGGATTTACCGATATAATCGGGTAACTTCTACCATAGAACTGCAAGTAATGGTATCTTGTCGATAGAACATGTGTGTGCGTTTTGTATGTTTACGGGGAGAGTGGGCAGTTCAGGGTAATTAATGATACTATTCCGTGTTTTTCGAATGAAACAAAATGTTGAGTAGCAACTTGGAGAGTTCATGCTCAGATAGATACTGTGAGGGGACCGTAGCTTACCTTGGGGTTTTAAGGCAATGTCCGGGTTACTGGTGAGGGTAGCAGGGTTTCACACCATCCCGCCCATGCCTTTACTCAGTGTAGTCGTAAGGACACTTTTCTAGATAATCCCGGTATTTTGTCTTACAGTCTTTCATTTTCGGGGAACAAAACTTTTCGTTGAACGGGGGACAAAATTTTTCGTTGAACGGGGGACAAAACTTTTCGTTGAACGGGGGAACAGGAGTCACCGCTGGCAGCAACTCGTTACCAGAACTTAGGGGGGATTCAGCGCTCCTCCTGGACACTGAGCCGCGGTAGTTTTGGTATCGTTCCACCCTTGCGTATGTTCAACAGGGATTTGTTTTGATTGTGAACTTATATGCATTGATTTCAGAACAGTCTCCGAGAGTGTATATATATATATATATATATATATATATATATATATATATATATATATATATATATATATATATTGTCGTTGTAAATGTGTGGCGAAGCCTACCTTGAAATGGCTAGTTAGTTGAACTTTTACTAATTTAGTGACAAGAGGAGAGAGATTCTGACCAGAGGAGAGAGATTTCATTCAAGAGAAGAGGGGTTTATTTTCTGTTAAGAAGTTGTAAAAGAATAAGAATAATGAGAATAATCTTGAGTTAATAATATAGCGGAATGGGTTTTGAATAATTTTTGTTTAAGAAGTAAATAAAAGCCTTCATTTTTTTTTGAGTAATTTAGAACCTTGTAATGTTCTCTTTCGAACTCTACGCTTAATGCAAACGTTCATTTTAGAAATAAGAACCAGGGAATGATAACTCATCGAATGTCCGATCCAGGTTATCACAGCAACATGTTTGGAATTAAGACCAGCCTTAACTATATACAGTTTACTACAGTTCATTTTCATGTCCTATATTTAAGTATGTTAGTATATAAAATTAAATTCTCTTAAGTGTTAGCATGCACAACCAGAGAGCTATGGAAAGAATTTCTAAAGAATTTCTTCTAGTTTGTGGGTAAATTTCCTGGGTACAAAAAATCGGCAAATCATGAATGGGGGGGGGGGGGGGATTCGTTTAGACTCTCCGTCCCGAAGTCGACACGAAAGCTTAAAATGCACCTAAAGTCTACAATCTCAAAAATATTTTACAAAGCTTGACAAATGAATCGAAATGTCTAACTCCCATCTTCACAGGCTCTATTTCATAAAAGTTAGGAATATTCTCAAAATTAAAGTTCCTAAACTGCTTAGGAACGATTCCTCCGAAATCACTCCTTACTTCAAATATTTAGGGATAAATCAAAAGTGGCATTGTTTTTATCTGTGAATTTCCTGCTAAATCAATTAAGAACATTTCCAAATCTACCAAAGATCATTCCTTACTCTAGGAACAACCTCAGCATGAAGATAGGAATGAATTCTTCCCAAGTCCAAGATAGGAATATTCCTAACTTGTACTACTCAAATTGCTGTCTTTGTTTTCCTTTGTTTTATCGAAAGCCACTGCACCTTAAGTTCAGATCACTGTCTTGCTGTTTTAAAGGGTGACTTTACTATACAAACCCGCGTGCAACATGCTGTGCAAGAAAACAGTAAATATTTCAAGGTCATATAAGCATTTAGTTTCAAAAAGAAATAAAAGCAGGTACTGTGAGTTGTATAAGAAGGACATCACAAATTATAACGCAATCGACATTTTCAAATTAATTGGTGGATAAATAACATTTATATCTCAGCAAAAGAGCAGTCTATGAGAATGGGAATTCCGAATTGGGTAAATGAGATTCATTTTGCCATCCTACAACATATATATTCTTTTAATACTAGACTTAAGGTACAGTTTAACCGGAGGCACTATGGCCGTTTATTTAATTATTCTGGTCTTTTTAGTCTATTATAAATTGCTAATTTAATGTTCATTTTAGCCACATGTAGCTTGAACCTAAAGTGGCAATTTCATCAACTTTATTTCAACCAGGCTTGTGTTTGATAATTAAATGCGGCAAACAGAAACAATGAGCTCTAGCGTCAGAACATCAGCAAGGGGATTTCATAAAATGACAATAGCACCGTCACTTCTAATTTGGAGAAACCATTCAGCGTTATCGTTAGGTCGATACAGAGAAGTTTCCTTCTATAGTTAAGGAAATGACATATAAATGTTTTAAGAATAGACCTTATGCCGTGACGTCATTTTGGAGGGTAAACAATTGCACACACTGCACGCACGACTTAGACTTCGCACGCCCACGAAGTAGACTTACTCGCGTATTCGCGTACACAAATCAGCTGTCTGCATTTGCTGGTGTAAGTTGCACTGATACGCACTAACCCACACCAGCTGCGTACTCTCTGTTCTGTGACATCATATGCGTTAGGTCTTTTCCAGGGGCCTATTTCACAAAGCACTAAGACGCGTCTTAGCAGTCTAAGACGCGTCTTAGCTGTACAGGACTTAGCACTCGGTTTCACTTAAGTCGGTAAGTCGCGTACGGGACTTACGGTAAGTTGCATACGCGACTTGCCCTACGTCTCGTCTGGACGAGACTTAGCAATGATCTTAGCATGTTCCAAGGAACGCCGGTTGTGAAATATATATTACCAAAGCTTTTCCACATTGTACGGGATACATTTTTCTAGTTCAACTTCAATGTGAATGTAGGTTATTTGTTCAATTTCTTTAACGACCGACTGGGTAGCCTTCACACAAATGTGGCATCAATAGATGAGGTCTACACTACCGCGCATGATGGTCAAACAATCGAAAAAAGAAGACTTACAAGGTTATTATCTGGTTATTGCGACAGACAGAAACGTGCATAGGCGTAGGAAGCTGTTTTCGACTGTGGGGGCTAAATGTCCTTGGAAAAGGGTTTTAGAGGAGGGATTGTCCCCTTGGAAAACGTTTTTAAGTATTTGAGGGCCCGTAGATGCAATTTGGTCCAATATTTGGGTAAATTTTAAGGAATTCTGCAATATTTTGACATTTTTTACAGAGGGAACAAGAAAGGGTTAAATCGTCCTTAAACTGAGAAGACGGAAGGCCACTTCCGTCCACCACATTTGCCTTCGCAAATTCTACGCTCTTGAAAATGTGTCAGTTCTAATGAGATTTTGCGTTATTTTGCTACTCAGGTGTTTCTAGCCTCTGAAGGTGTAACTTTGAAAGGGCCAATCGTTGTTCATCATTTTCTACAACAAATGTTTTCTAACCCCACTTCTTCCAATTCTAGCACTGGCGTAGGAAGCGATGGGGCTTGGGGGGGGGGGCTTAGCCCCCAGTCAAAAATGTGGGGGGCTAAAGTATGCTTCAACCCCTCCCCAAGATCCAAGGGCAAAAGCCCATTATTTGTCTCTTCTGTAAGAAATGTCAAAAATTTGCAGTAATTTTCATTAATGTTTGTTAAAAATGTTGCACCAAATTGTATCTGAGGACCTTCAAATACCCGAAAATTTTCATTAGACCCCTCCCCCAGGAAGGCGATCCGAAACAAGGTTCAGCCTCCCAAGTCTCGAAAACTAGCTTTCTACGCCTATGAATTCTAGGGCATACTATGTGGAATGTGGAATCTGTAGATATTTGACAGATGTTTCAAAACGTCTCCCGGGACAGTTCGGGGGGTTGTTTAGGGAGGTTTTAACCCCCCAATTTTTTCTAGTCCCCAATGGAAAGTAAAAACAAATTCACTCATCGTCCATTAAGTTAAGTAAAAGTATATCACTTTAGGCATACGCCCCGGAGTGGGGGAGGGGGTAAGGATGTATTTCGTAGAAATTTGTGAAAACTTTATTTCTCGAGCAAATTTTGGCGGAAGTAAGGCAAATCTCTTGTGTAATAATAAAGGAATGTTTTGCAGGCAAAAATATACCCGTACACCCATATTCAATAACATGACTTCTTAATACACCCGTGTTCTCCACCGGCTGTTTTGTTAGGGTGCTGCACCCAGCCTGAGACAAAATTTGCAGAGGGTGCTCAGCACCCGGACAAAGAGTTGAGCCACCCTGACAGAAATTATTAATTCAAAACCTTAAAACAGAGCAAACAGCAGTAATTCAGTGTGAACATTGAGAAATGATAATCAGAAATGTACTTATCCATCAAGAAGGCCATAATTAAATTTATCTATTTTAGCAAACATTTTCAAAGAGAGCATCCCTCTCTTTATAGACAGCGATCACTATTAAGCTTTAACCTTCGTGCACTCGGACAAAAATTAAATCAGTGGAAAACACTGCACCCATCGACATTTGCTAGAAAATATGCAATTATTTATTAGAAAATAATAGGGCATCATTTAAAGCTGGTCCCGGTCAGCTTTTCGAAACTAGTGTCAACTTCAAGACCTCTAACTCCGGCCTGCGCCTGGATTTCAAAACAAGCTGGTGGGGAAACAAATGTTTGGTGCACAAGTTTCGAGTGTACATGGCTCCTGCATATTGGGTTACGAAGTGTTGTGAAATGTGGCTTTAGAAAAGTTGATATAAATTTGCAAGTGATAAAATAGTGACCAAAATTAATCAAAGCGGCTGCTTTCGACTATTCTTGCATACTTTTCAAAAATCAAAGATTGAACAAGAATTTCAGGACACAGTTCCTTCCCATTTATGTCTACTGTTTATTCATGCTAGGAGTAATCACTTAAATTTGAAATTGTAATGACTTCAAGTGTAAAACCATACCTTGTAAGAATCTGAAACCAGTCATTTGTATTTGTTTACGTTTACTTCACTTCATTAAGTTTCAGTGATCACAAATGTAACAAGGTGTAGAGAACTTTTCAAACACATATACGGTACGAATATGTACGCATAATAACAAGGCAAATGTTGTTCTTACTTGCTATGTAGGCTGAAAGCATTTTGGGCAATAGCACGTGTAAGCACTCTACCGGAAGAATTCTGTAATATACTGTCGCACTTAGCATTGAATATTGAAATACTTCCCATACATCTGCGCAAATGTAGCAACAAAACTGAAAAAGATAACATTTAAAAAGAAATGCAAGACCTTACTTAACACCAAGAATATGTTGGTAAATTGTTATGGATAGAAACCTAACTGGTCCACTGACAACTTCAAATTAATAGGCCAGAGGGAACTTTTGTCATTATTACCATTTCTTGTACTACATACTGAAGTTTTACAAATTTACTTGATATATCATAACATGCCTCTGAGACATTTTGGAATATTCCTAACCTTATAGGCAAACAATCTTTAAATTGCATTGTAAAACAGAAGACTCTTAAATGATGGCTTCTATGACTTAGTACACCGCTCGTTAAGGTTAAAATAAATTTGTTAATATACCTAACAAGCCTCAGACTGTGTCATTGGTATGTATACTTATCTGCAATATTAATAATATGCAACATATTAAAGGTAAATACATATCAAGCATGCATTAAAGAGTGGTGAACTACAAAGAAATAAAGTTGCAAATCCGTCTTCACTGATAGACTAAATTACCATTGTCAACTTTGAGCAATTTTGGCTTTCTTCATTCTTCATGTGCATTTACGTTTGTAAATATTTTTTTTTTGTAAATATTTTCTGTTGAATCGATTCCTTTTCATGAAAAAGTTCTCACAAACCAATGATGTAAAGAGTACCCTAACTAGCATGCAATTTTATTCACCTACAAAAAATCTTAACTGTCTTGCTGTAAATAAGATTGCAAACATTAAAAAAATAACGAAAATTATGGACTAACAATTAATCAATCTACTTTACCAAATTATTTGTTAATACAATTATACTTTGCTTCCAAGATTACATGTATAACAGAAACATTTCCTTCCTCAGAAGTTATGCAATCCATCAGCATCATAGAGAGAAGACAATAAATGGATAAATGGTTTCACTTGCTTTGCAACATTTAAGTGAGAAATCCATCTAGAAATTTACTAGTACTGAAAACAAGAGTGTGATTATAGATAATATGCAGTCACCCCAATCTTAATTAGTAAACCCAGGTATTCTGTTTCATAAATGGCTCATTTAAATTATATCACAACAATATTGTGACTGCATTTTTGAATTTATGCAAACTAACCTCTTTACTTACCTTAAGAATGCCACATGTTTTGAAACATTATGAAAGATACTTGCAACAGAATTAAGACAAGATATGTAACATTTACTTCCTGTGTCAAAGTAAGTTTGGGGGACTGCTTATTCCCTTTTAGTAGCATTAAAAGATGTGGAAGTCAAGCCGGACGTTCTGCAAAAGAAGTCATCAGATTTCATTAGAAAACGAACTGTCTTTGCAGCTGACACTGTCTTAGTATTGTATATATGTGGAGCGTTCCTTTCTCTTGCTGTGAATTACAGGTGGTACTGTATGTAAGGTTATCAAGGTCATTCCCTTCTCGTTTATTTTTTTAAAATATAACCCCTGAAGGCACTTCTATGAGATGACGTTAGGGCTACTGGTTCCTGTAAAGGAATAAAATAAAACAAAAATAGTGAAAATCTTAAAACCCATACCAAACACGTCAAACAATCTCATTGAAATTACATGCTTAAGTGCATTCTGTTATATCACCTTCAAAAAGGATTTCATTGAAGTCCACATGTGCTGTGTATGAGGATCTTGACATACATGTATACTACATGCCTGACAATTACTGTAGACAATACATGAGAAATTCTGCTCCTGTCCAGTAACCATTTGTATGCAATTGATCTGGTTTCTTGATAATGCCCCCACAACAAAAAATTTCCCCCTGGCAATTCCCACTCAGGACAGTACCAAATTTTTGGTGGCGAAAGTAGTTGGACCTGACAAGTAACAGGTGGGAACTGTCGGTCTGGGTAATTGTCTCGGTAGTAATTGTCTGGCCAAGAACTGCCCTTTCCCATTGCAGTGGGAATTCTGCAGCTATGGTAGCATCAGAGTAGGATTTTAACAGTTGTCCGGGCATGTGAGACGACTAGAATTTCTGTTGGACTACCAAATATTGCAACAACTTGTGTAGAAGGTTGTCCTGTGGACAACCAAAATTTTGAGTGCAATGAATGTAATTTCGATGCATTCAAGGAAGAAGATGATGTCAATCAACTCTTCAAAACTTGTTATTCCTAGACTTGCAACTGGTGCAAAAAATTACATCGTGAAATAATGATGTTGATAATGATGTTGATAATGATGTGCTGGAAATCTAAATGATTTTCAATAAAGTCCAGGTGCAGTCACCATATAATCTGTCTTTAGCATTTCTGAAAAACCAGCAGTACTACCAGATTTCCAGCGGGACAACCAGTAAATGTCAGTAAATGTTTGTCCTTTGGACAACCATTTAGTTTCCATAAAAGCATACACTGTAGCATGATAGCAAAGCTATCCCCTCCCCCTTCTGAGCAGGACATGTTCTTGAAGCTGGCAGTTACAAACAAGAAATGTTAAAAAACAGCATAACAAGTAAAAGAGCTACATAAAATTATGATCTTTTTGTATAAGTGAATAACTTTCAACATATTATACCTCAGCAGCTGAATAAACTACTGTATGAAGATAAGGGTTGGGCCACTGAGATTAATTTTCTAACCTCTGCAATATATTTTCTTTTAATTACAGATCTTTGGTGGTTTTAAGTACACTTTAAATACAAAGATGGCATTGTTTTTTGCCACACCTGAGAATCTACATGGTCTTCCTGAATGACGATCCCACACATTACCCCCTTTGCTAGTACATCTTAAGAAGGTTCAACCCGGTTGTCTGGCCTTGGTGGTCCTTCTGACATACTGATATACAGAAAAGACATCTACATTTCAGTAATTCTTCAAACGCAAACTTAAGAAAATGTAGAAAAATTCCACGCCATCTTGTGGAAAATACGGATCTGGCCAAAAGTGATAATGTTCAACTTCTGAATAATCTTATTCTTTAACTTGCAACATGCAATAAAACCATTGACCAAAGAAAACGTCCCCTTCACACTTAGACTGCCCTCCAAGCCCTTTTAAAAGACACATGAATAGTTGCAACTACAAAAATCCCCCTAATTAAAGCAGGCCTAAACGTAATGACTTTAACATTGCATATGATGAAATATGGGTCATTTCAGATCAATATGAAATTTCATGAGGACCATCCACAACTATTACAAGTGACCACTTTGTACAGAATACAAATACAAATTCTTTCATCTCACAAGTTTACCACATTGATAAAGAGTAACAACATTGCTTTAATTTTGGCCCTTTCTTGTTGTAGGAATATGATCTTGATCATGACCTTGCTATAATAAATTAAGCCAAGGTCAAGGCAACACTAGATGTACTTATTACAACTAAAGTAACTTTTCATTAGTAACACACAATTAAAGTAACTTTTCATTTATGACACACATCCTGTTCTACTTACTAAGAACAAAGGTATCTTGAGGATCTGAAGATCTGTTTTTGCCCTATTTGGGCATATCTTTAAAGGTCAGAAGCAGTCGCCCCAAACTTATTTTAAACAATAGCTTCTTATTTTGCTTCCAAGTATCCTTCATGATATTTTAGAACATAAATATTGCATATTCAAGGTAAATCAAGCAGTTGCTCCTTGTAAATTTTACAACTGAGTGAGAAAAATACTGTCACCCCTTACTCAAAATCCATATCTGGCTTTATATCTGGAAATATCTGGTTGATTAAAGACTTTATATGGCCATATAAAGCCAGATATAACTTGATATAATCATGGTCCAGATATGTAAATAAAGTTTGATATGGCCATATAAAGCCAGATATAACTTGATATAATCGTGATCCAGATATGTATATAAAATTTGATATGGCCATATAAAGCCAGATATAACTTGATATAACCGTGATCCAGATATGTATATAAAGTTTGATATGGCCATATAAAGCCAGATATAACTTGATAAAATGGTGATCCAGATATGTATATGAAGTTTGATATGGCCATATAAAGCCAGATATAACTTGATTAAAACATAACCCAGATATGCCTATTAAGTTTGATATGGCCATATAAAGCCAGATATAGCTTGATATAATCGTGATCCAGATATGTATATAAAGTTTGATATGGCCATATAAAGCCAGGTCTATATAACTTGATAAAATGGTGATCCAGATATGTATATTAAGTTTGATATGGCCATATAAAGCCAGATATAACTTGATATAATCATGATCCAGATATGTAAGTAAAGTTTGATATGGCCATATAAAGCCAGATATAACTTGATTAAAACATAAACCAGATATGCGTATTAAGTTTGATTTGGCCATATAAAGCCAGATATAACTTGATATAATCGTGATCCAGATATGTATATAAAGTTTGATATGGCCATATAAAGCCAGATATAACTTGATATAATCATGATCCAGATATGTAAATAAAGTTTGATATGGCCATATAAAGCCAGATATAACTTGATATAATCGTGATCTAGATATGTATATAAAGTTTTATATGGCCATATAAAGCCAGGCCTCAAAATTCGTTTTCTCACTCTAAGGCCAAACATGGCCTTCGTAACCAACATTTTTCGGGTTAAACGAAGGCCAAAATTCTCTCATCTAAGGCCAAAATGTAATACACGCAGACAGGTCTGAACGGAAGCCTAACATTAGCACAGTACGGTATCCTGCTCTATGGTTCTACTATAAAGTGGATATGTATACTGCGCGTACGTACGTACGTATATATAAAAAAGTCAGCGTCCAAATTTTACGGTCGTCCGAGACGGCCAGAATTTCCGTCGGACGACTAACTTAAATCCCCAAACTGCTGATAAATTCTGTCCTTCGGACGACTGAAGTAATCTTGTCAGCGTAATTCCCGTACAGCGTTAAAAGGAAACTATAACATGCACAGCCAATGAATCCCTGTTCTTTTCCGATAAATTGCAAAATTATGTATAGTGGGGTGTATCTCGAGTCTGTCAGTACCTTGTGCTGGTCACTACGTACAAAATGCATGGCACGTGCACAGTCTACACAACACTATAATTGACCGACTCATAGTATCACAATGCTACTGTAGAATGCATGCCTTGCCTGTAGTCTAGTCAGACTAAGTAGCCCGGGAAGCGAACAAAATGTTTTCGTTCAGCTGATCAGTTCTACAATAAAGAAACCAATAGCAACAGCCACAGGGACCCACTACGCGGTGTAACTGTTTAATTACAAGCAGAATCTATATAACAAACATTGTGATTGGTTCAATGTTAACCAGCCAATCACAACTCGCGACATCGTCAATGGACATTTAGTGTGTGAAATCTCTCACATGCAGTTAAGTCAATGGGATTCACCCATTGACTTAAGCTGGCTTTCCATACCTGTTCACAGCATCGACATGAACGATTGGACATGAACGATTGATTCGCATAGCGTGCGAATACGGTACGGTACGAAGGTGAAAAAAGTATTGGTTCACATACGCGGCATCGTGAATGCAAGTGCAAAAAAGAAATGAAGTGCACTCGGTCATAGTACAACAGGTAGACTAGTACAGAGCAGCTTGACTGATACATCGTCGGCCAAAAGTGGCCTTCGATAAGTGTGTGAAAATTGCCTGTCGGAGGCCAAAATAAAATTTACATCGGCCATGGCCGCGATGGCCGTCGTGAATTTTGAGGCCTGAAAGCCAGAAATAACTTGATACAATGCAATTCCAGATATGCAAGTAAAGTTTTATATGGCCATATCAAGCCAGATATAACTTGATATGCTAGATATGCAAATGGGCATTTTGTTAGTTTGTTTTATTATTTATTTAATTTGATTCTTGGATTATGCTTGTTACAAACTAAGACATTTTTTGGGTACAGCATCACCTTCCCAGACATTGCAGTTATTTAGTGGCTACACTTCTGTTAATACCGCAGTGTACTAAGTGAACTTAGGCAAATAATTTGCATATTTGGGTGGAGCTTGTATCTAAACCTACATTTTTCATGATTTAGGAAGTTAAAAGTAAAATATGCACCACGCAGTTAACAAAATTTAGAGTCAAATACGTAATTAAGTTTAAAATAAGAAGCCCATATCACATATTACATGAAATAGGAAATTTCAAGGCATTTTTCTGTTCACCGTTATAAAATAAGTTGAATTTATGTACTTTAAAGTCAATTCAACCTAATACTTACATTAAATTCTAATTCATGGAGAACTTAAACATTGTTTTCTGGTGTTCAAAGTCTCCATGAGGAGTGTGGACTATAAGTCCTAACTATGATTCATAACTAGAGCAGATCTGTGCCATATAAAGGCTTGATCCAGATAGAACTTTATCTGGCCCATATATGGTTTAGGATCTGGTTTCTGGTGTTAGATCTGTGTTATATCTGCCTAACTTTTTATCCGATCTGATATAAATTCCATATCTGGTGCAGATATGGGCCAGATATAAATTTTCATATATGGGCCAGATATGGGCCATATAAAGAGTGAGCCATATAAAGTTTTATATGGGTCATATATGGCACAGATATGGGCCAGATATAAATCTCTTTATATGTGGCATATATGGATTTTCCATATATGGGCCAGAAATGGAGTAGCCATATGGGGCATATCTGGGCCATATAAAAGTGAAACTTTACCTGGGCCATATATGGCCATTTATGGCCTTTATATTATAGCAAGTTATATCTGCCCAATTCTTGTACAAGCCGGATATGAATTCCACATCTGGCCCAGATATGGGCCAGATATGAAATCCCATATCTGGGCCATATATGGATTTTGAGTAAGGGACATGATTCCCAAGAGCCATTCAGGAAATAGGATAGTCTACTATACAATTCTTTATTGGGGTGACTGCATTCTCCCTTTAAACTTTGCTATATCTACTCACCGTTACTGGGAACTTTATCTGTAGTGTCAAGCATTGCTTCATGGTCAGCCACATTTTTAATTTCTGAAATTCCTGAGAGTTTCCTGATCTATAAATTTTTAGAATCATGTTTGGGCTTTTTCTGAAAATGTTGAAATGAAAAACAAATATATTCACTTGAAAAGAAAAGATAAGCAATGGTCATTTTTAACTTAGCCTACAATACCCAGAACCCTGTAAGTAACAAAATTTGAGTGGAAACTGCCTTCAAAATACTTCACATGAAGGTGCAACCTTTTCTTTATGAAAAATACAAAGATTATGGGAAACATGCACTGCCCCCTACAAAATTTCCGAACTCTACAGTAAATGAAAATTGGGCTGGTGTGCTTGAAAAGAAAAAAAAACACTTCTCAAGGGTTAGACACTGTCAAATCCTTTAAGACAACACCCCCTCTCTTAGCAAAATACCCTGCCAAATAAGGGGAAAATTTCACTAAAAACAGTAGAATTATGACACAAACGGGTCTGGGCAATTATGATTCACAGCACTGAAGTGTGATGGTAGTCAGTTACAGGTAGGCCTATGTCTGTCATGGTAAAGTGGGCTTGCCTTTGTGGCAAAAGGCCAGTAGAAAGAATTTGTGTAGCCTAAGCTAGGCTTTGGGGCTGGCCTATATCTGAAATGGGAAGTTTCCTTCTTCTGCTCTGCATTCAGCATTAGTGAGAGAGACCATATGGATAGCTACACGGGTAATCATGATTGCCTGGAACCCTGACATGTACTTACATGTCCCACCTTATTACAGAAGTAGCCTATAGTTTATAGACCTAGGCTAGGCCAAGGTTTCTGTAGCCTATAGGCCTTGGCCTAGCCTATAAAATGTTAAGGATGACTGTGATCAAGTCTTCGTACAGTGAATGCTCTTAGGCTATGTTCATATACCCTAGGCCTAGACCCCAATTTAACTTTGTCCTGAATGGAATCTAGTAGCCCCACCCTACCCCCTTCGGCCCAAGCTTGGGCTTAATCTTTTATAACTAGGCCCTTGGTGCCCAATCACAATTTATGAAGTAGCCAAAAAAAAATGCAAATCTCTTCCTTAAAGGGCAAGAGCAGTCGCCTCAAACTTATTTTGAAGCAACAGCTAAATCTCACAATTTTCTTCTTATTTCTCTTCAAAGTATCTTTCATAATATTTTAGGACTTCAGTATTGCATATTCAAGGTAAACCAATCAGTTACTTCTAGTAAATTTCACATCTGAGGAGAAAAAATATTGTCACATGACTCTCAAGAGCCAATCATGAAACAGGGCAGTCTACTACACTACTTCAAGATGGGGTGACTGCATTTCCCCTTTAATGCTCCACCTAGTTCCTTGGAACTTTATGAGCTTGATGGTTCCAGTGAGACTAGTCCAGGCCACCTAATGAAAGGCCCCAGACGGACGTACCTGGTCTGTCACAGCTTATGATTCACTTTGAATCGTAGTAGCCCCCCAAAGCCAGCCCGACTGATTCAGGATTGTATGTTTTGTCTCAAACTTTTTGAGTGAAGGAAGATTGGTGTTGTTTTGGTGATTTGGCATTCCTAACTCCAATGCTTGTGCGGAGCATTACGCACACATCGGCAGTTAGTACCATTTTTAAAGTCTTTGGTATGACCCGGTCGGGGATTGAACCCCGGATCTCCCGCGTACGAAGCAAATGCTCTACCACTAGGCTACCGCCGCGGTTAGCCTAGCCTAACAGGCCTAGCATTTGGCTCACCTACATGAATCAAATGCAGGTCTAGTTAGGCCTAGGCTAAGATTTAGGCTTAGGCCTAATTAGTTAGGCCTAATTAATGCTGGTTAATTGTCAAACCTTTTTTCGCCCCTCCCCCTCCCGAGTTCCAAATTCAAGTAGCATGCTATTGACTTTAGCCTACCGCCTACGTTATAGGCCTAATGTTAGGCTTAGCCTAATACAGTTTTACACACTTGGCGCCTTAATAAAAGTGTCGCCTCCTGGATGTCATTTTCCCCCTCCCCATACCCCCTTCAGTACCTTGTCTGGCTACGGTCCTGAAACGGGTAACATTAGGCAAGTAGAGGCTTCAGATTCTCTGCAGAGTGCTAACTTTTCGTTAGGATTCTTCGTAACACTCACTACAGACTTCAGACTACAGTACAGTCATGCCAACAGGCGTTCCGAGCATTATACATACATATACACACTATATATATATGACCTAGCCTACACTACAGTGAAACTACTGTAGCCTATGCTAAGATTGGTAGCCTACATTGACTAATGTTAGACTTCTCGCAATTATGGTACCACGAGTCTGTATCTTGATGAACAAAATGCGGCAAATGAGTCAACTTTGCCGCTTGAAAACGGTACGAAGGGTGAACCCTGGTTTTTAGCGTCAAACTATTATCATTTCAAGAGCTTTGGGAAAAGTAGCATCCTTATGGGAAGCATTTTTCCTCTTTCTTACCTGTCGCATTTTCACTGTAATCGTGACCAACGGTCCGATGACTGTCGTGTCTTGGTAGGGTCAAAGGTCACACCTTACGTACATGTATACAGAAAATAATGCGTAAAAATACGTACGCATCTTTAGGGACTCGTCTTAGTGA
>JAIZAY010000665.1:0-34534 GCA_029531755.1 Holothuria leucospilota | reverse complement strand
TGGGGTCATTTGTTTGGGAATTGGAGATGCTTACAGTATAATGTACCCTTTCATCACATGTGTACATGAAGCAGCGCAGTAGCTGCTCTCAGCTCACACTCATATCCGACTTAGACTGTACTTGCGTGCTGTCGCATTGCGGTGAGTGCGTGTGTGAATTGAACTTGGCCCCTTTGCGATGCCACACGTGACGTCGTGTTGCCAATGCAAGAGGATGAAGAATACAGGTAGTTCCTTCAAGAGAAGGTAAAGCAACAGAGTTGACAGACAGCCAAAATTCCGGTGATGAGCCATCAGTGCTCACAAACTTGGTCAAAGTTCTTAACCAGGTGTGTTATGTTTCAACTAATGTCCTATTAGGCCTAGGGCATACACTAGCCTTTTTTAAGCGTTATTACAGTACTGAGTTAATAATTTAGCGTAACCTAAGCCTAGGCCTAAGTTAGGCCCCTAGGGCCAGTTCCACCGTTGCGCGTACTGAGTTATGCTTCATTACTGGGACGCGACTTGGACTTTTACTACCGGTGGGGACAGGCGCGTATAGTTTTTACTTTTATGGCGCCCAAGAAACTAGTCCGTAGCTTTGACACCGCGTTGATCGGCAGGTTTCACTTGGTCTAGGTCTGGGTTTTTACTTAGACTAGAGTGTGGGTCAAGTTTTGAAGCAAGAGCAGCTTGATGAAGTGTGCATCTGATCATGTCATTGTGTGGATTTTAGTGGATGGGGTTTGTGGAAAACCGCAGGTGAAAACTGAATTTTGAGTGTCATGAAAAGACAGTGATTCAATGTAATGGATCATTTACCTTTTCTTTCAGTGTTTTACCTGCCAAATTTTAAAAAAAAAAAAAATTGTTCTTTTGAGCATCTTGACCCTTTCGACCTCTGGACCTTTGACCTATCGTGCTGCAGTGTACTGGAGGCACAAATTCCCAAGGACTGTTGCACCCCCACACCAAGTTTGGCGTCAGTAGTACCTTCACTTTTCGATGTGAGCGCACGGCACACTTTTGACCCCAAAATTGTTCCGGTTGAAGCCTTCTGACCTCGTGACCACCTTGACCCTCAGAGGGTCAAGTGTGAAAGTTGCATTCAAAGTAGGTGTCCCTCAGCAAGGTTATGACGAAGAAATGAAGATCGTTAAATGTTTTCGTTCAGCTTTTACAGCCAGATTTTAAAAAATTTGGCTTATTTTTGACCTATTGTTGACTTTGACCTCTGACCTTTGACCTATCATGCTGATGATATTGGAGGGCACACAATTCTAGGGGCCATGCACCCCCTCACCCAGTTTGGGGTCATTATTACCTTCAGTTTTTAGTGAGTGCGCGTCACACTTTTGACCCCCAAAATTGTCGTTTGACCTTCTGACCTCGTGACCTTTGACCTCAGAAGAGCAAGTGTCAGTTGAGGCAAGAGCGCTTCAATGCGAAAGCTAAGTCAAGAAATCAGGGCCATTAACTGTTGCATTCAGGTTTTATAGCCAGATTTGGAAAATTGCTTATTTTGACCTTTTTTGATGGTTGACCTTTGACCTTTGACCTATCATGCTGAGGGTATGTCAGGCACAAGTTCCAAGGACTATGCACCCGCCCACCAAGTTTGGGCTCAATCTTGTTCTTAGTTTAGGAGGAGTTCGCGACACACTTTTGACCTTGTGAATGTCATTTGACCATCAGAGCCTTTGACCCAAATTTTAGGCATATTTGGTCACATGACCAGGAAACAGGACCTTCACCACTCCATTTTGCCCCACCCTGGAGTAGCGGTCATAAAGCCCCAAATTTCCCTACCATGCATTTCCATGGTTATGGTTGCTGTGGCGACTGGCAGGGGGAAACGTGTGCACTTTTCAATGGTAAACGAAGCACAATATCTCATCCCCCACATACTACGTATGTGGGGATGAGATAATAAAGCAGTATAGTGTATCGGTGTTATGACGTCACAAGGGTAAAAAGCAGACTATGTTTTATTTGTAAGTGGAATACTGTTGCGAGAAGTGCTGCTATGTTGTACTAAAATTGAAAGAAGCTAACCATTTCCCACCCCGCTCTGGAGGTAAAGCGAGTCTCGATGGAATGACACGAGTTCTATAATAAACGGAAACAAAGAGCATGTTCATCCGTGGAATATCAAGTACTGGGATTGAGAGAAATTCGTGGTATTAGTAAAACTGAACTTGCATGACCTTGCTTATTGAAATCGCTTTAACAGTTTGTGCCTGTAAGAGTGTATCAAGTGGTTATACATGGGTCATCAGATCAACTTTGAAAAAATACAATGATACCTTATTAGGCCAATATGACAGAGTACCAATTTAGGGTCAATGCTCTTTCGGTGTTGCAGTAAGAAAATTGTAAAATTAAATGTAAAATAAATCATTGAAACGATTTGCCAATTTTCTATAATTGTAAATGTGTGCGCCATGCACATCCCAATGAAAGGAAAACATATTTTGAAACCATCTGGTGGGTACACAGCAAAAGTGGAAAAAAATTGTTGTGATCTCATTGCCGCGTCGTGCTACGCTGACCTGCACCCTTCAAAGATATTAGGGAGCTTTAGATTACACGACGTGGGCAGGGCGACGCGGCGTTTTAACCCACATTTCACATCGTCGAGCTGTCGTCCGCGCCCTGGAACTATTGCGCTTTAGATTTCTACGACGCGGCATGAAAGTCGCGTGGTGATATTCGAACTTCGTTTGAGTAGCAGACGCGCAAACCGATCTGTTAATGGTAACAGTATTCAGCGGGAAGTATAAGTCAAACTTATAGGCCTAAGTTGGAGAGTGGCAAACCTTCATCGAGATCGTGAAGCAATTTCTATGGTTATTTAACTGATATAATGGACGACGATGAATTTATGATATGTGTGCAACGCGTAAGCCTATTTTAAGTTTCTAATGCAACGATCGGCATGGCAACAAAATTATATGACGTCATATGCTGCCTCTCGTTGCCGTTTTAGCCACAACGCCAAAACGAGCGACTGCCGGTGTAGAATTACACCGACAACGTGTAGTTCACGTAAACGCATGCGCATAGTTACAACATGACGTCATTACGTAGTAGCCGACGTCCGCGTCGTGCAATCTAAAGCTCCCTAATATTATGAGCATAGATTCCAAACTTGTATACCTACACTGTTATGGATATTAGGGAGCTGTAGATTACACGACGTGGACAGGGCGACGCGGCGTTTTAACCCACAGTTCACGTCGTCGCGCTGTCGTCCGCGCCCTGGAACTATTGCGCTTTAGATTTCTACGACGCGGCATGAAAGTCGCGTGGTGATATTCGAACTTCGTTTGAGTAGCAGACGCGCAAACTGATCTGTTAATGGTAACAGCATTTAGAGGAAAGAATAAGTCAAACTTTCTCCTTATGTAGGCCTAAGTTGGAGAGTGGCAAACCTTCATCGAGTTCGTGAAGCAATTTCTATGGTTATTTAACTGATATAATGGACGACGATAAATTTATGATATGTGTGCAACGCGTATTTTAAGTTTCTAATGCAACGATCGGCATGGCAACAAAATTATATGACGTCATATGCTGCCTCTCGTTGCCGTTTTAGCCACAACGCCAAAACGAGCGACTCCCGGTGTAAAATTACACCGACAACGTGAAGTTTCAAGTAGACGCATGCGCATAGTTACAACATGACGTCATTACGTCGTAGCCGACGTCCGCGTCTTGCAATCTAAAGCTCCTCATTGACTCCTCGTGGAGACTCAAATATAGGACCGGAGTGTCAATTTGACATGTGCCCGTTCTATTCGGCGATCTGCGCACAAAAATAAGAACGCGTTACAGCAAATTCTACTGTTTTAAGAGGTTAGCGTGGGTGAACTTTAACAAAGCGTTCTATAGGCGCAGTATATATTTCTCTGTGTATTATCCGGAATACTTGACGCACACTTTTGCGCTCTCAGGAAACAAACGCGCTAGTTGATTTCCCGTTGTGAGCGCATAAGAAATTAAACGCATATAAAAGTGCGTTACCTAGAGATACCATAGAAACTGACCAATGAGTAAGTCTATGAACTTTAAACCAAACGCGTCTTACGCGAATGGGACTTGGCGCTCTAAAGACACGACGTACACTAAGATGCGTCCATCTTAGTGAAGTCCTGTGTGAATTTCGGTTTCACAAAACTGTTCTTTACTAAGACGAGTCCCTAAGATGCGTACGTATTTTTACGCATTATTTTCTGTATACATGTACGTAAGGTGTGACCTTTGACCCTACCAAAGCACGACAGTCATCGTACCGTTGGTCACGATTACAGTGAAAATGCGACAGGTGAGAAAGAGGAAAAATGCATCCCATAAGGGGTCAGCTTTTCCCAAAGCTCTTGAAATGATAATAATTTGACACTGAAAACAGGGTTCACTCTTCGTTCCGTTTTCAAGCGGCAAAGTTGACTCATTTGCCGCATTTTGTTAACCAAGATACAGACTCATGATACCATATAGCGAGAAGTCTAACGTTAGTCAATGTACCTAAGTAAGCATACAGTAGGTTCCCTGTAGTCTAGGCTAGGAATGACTGTACTGTAGCGAGTGTTACGAAGAGGCCAAACGAAAAGTTAGCACTCTGCAGAGGATCTGAGGCCTATACTTGCCTAACTTTACCGCTTCAGGCCCGTAGCCAGACAAGGTACTGAAGGGGGTGGGGAGGGTAAATGATATCCAGGGGGCGACACTTTTATTAAGGCGCCAAGTGTGTAAAACTGTGTGGCCTAAACTGGGGGGGGGGAGCCCGGGGCGAAAACGGTTTGACAATTAGGCCTAACCAGCATTAATTAGGCCTAACTTAAGCCAAGACCTAAGTCTTAGCCTAGGCCAAATGCTAGGCGTAGGCAAGTAGGCCTAGGCCTACTGCATAAATTGTGAAAGTAATAATATAAGCTTAGGCCTAGCCTAGTCACAAACAAACAGTTTCATTACTATTGTTAGGTAACATTAAGAGCAAAAACAGGAACATATGTTCTTGCCAATTGCAAGTAGCCTCGGCACCAAGGGCCCAGGCCTAGTTAGCCTAGGCCTTTAAAAGATTAAGCCCAAGCTTGGGCCATACTGGAAAGTTCAACAATTTTCACGCAAATTTGTGGCGTATAAAACTGTACTCCAGACTTTTCTGGCGTATGGCGTGTTCGTCAAATTCTATAAACTTTGCCGTACTGGCGTGGCGCACAATGACAATATTATTGTGGCATAGGCTAAAACTAATGATAGCCTACACCCTAAACCAATACACAGTTCGCCTGCAGTAACGAACAGTAATGCATTGTAGGCTAGGACTGATTCTGTCTGAGACTTGTAAGTCTGTCTAAGACTACAGTAAGTTGGCGTGGCGTAGTCCCTTATTGCAATACATAATTTGGCGCAATTTATGGCGTAGCCTACAGCATTCAAACTTTCCAGTATGGAGCTTGGGCCGAGGGGGTGCGGTTGCTAGTAACTCCATTCAGGGCAAAGTTAAAATGCGGGCTAGGGTACATGAACATAGCCTTAGACAATCACTGTACGAAGACTTGATCACAGTCGTCTTTAACATTATATAGGCCAAGGCCTATAGGCTACAGAAACATTGGCCTAGCCTAGGTCTGTAAACTATAGGCTACTTCTGTAATAAGGTAGGACATGTAAGTTCATGTCAGGATTCCAGGCAATCATGATTACCTGTGTAGCTATCCTTACGGTCTCTCTCACTGATGTTGAATGCAGAGCAGAAGAAGGAAACTCCCCTTTTCAGATATAGGCCAGCTCCAAAGCCTAACTTAGGCTACACAAATTCTTTTCACTGGCCATTCGCCACAAAGGCAAGCCCACTTTACCATGGCAGACATAGGCCTACCTGTAACTGACCAGGGGCGGATTTAGGGGGGGCCAGGGGGCCCGGGCCCCCTTCCAAACAGTTTTGAAGTTTTTTTCAACGTCAAAAAACAAATGACTAGGCCCTATTCCAATTAAATAGGCCTTTTTGATGTGTCAGAGTGAAATTCAAATTTGTTCATTATTTAAATTTCTACCTCAGAAAATCAGTTTTATGTTAATAATTCTGTTACTGACCTCCGGCTGGAAACATTTTGGCTTATATTGGTCACAATAACTTTTTCCGGGCATTGCAAGGGGTTCCCCATGAACACTGCATTGGACTGCTAACTTCAGTCTATTACCGGCCGGGCCCATCATTGGGAACACTGCTTCTACTTTCAAGCGAATTTCAGAATTCTTTAATATTTAGAGGAATATTTTCAACAACCTCAGGCTTTTAACTATAACTTGCAGCAACATTAGCATCTTTTTTAAGCTTTGTAATTTACTTTAATGAAATGTACTTCAAATATAGGCTAATATAAGGGAAAAGAGACTACAATTCGGGAAACTGCCATCCTAATATATGGACAACAAAGGCTACTTACTCTCCTCTTTCAACCAACGAAAATTTAAATTTCACTAAATTATGAGCATTTTCCAGCCATATATGATCAGTTTCAAAAATATACTAAAGACATCACCATTTTGCATCTAAGCAATCTTAAATTAACAAAAATTTTCTCAAAGGGGAGGGGAAACCCTCCCGTTTCCGCAGAGAAGCATGTTTCACCCAACCAAAAGTTTAAATTTCACTAAATTATGAGCATTTTCCAGCCATATATGATCAGTTTCAAAAATATACTAAAGACATCACCATTTTGCATCTAAGCAATCTTAAATTAACAAAAATTTTCTCAAAGGGGAGGGGAAACCCTCCGGTTTCCGCAGAGAAGCATGTTTCACCCAACCAAAAATTTAAATTTCACTAAATTATGAGCATTTTCCAGCCATATATGATCAGTTTCAAAAATATACTAAAGACATCACCATTTTGCATCTAAGCAACCTTAAATTAACAAAAATTTCTCAAAGGCAAGGGGACACCCCTCCCCTTACACCCCTCCCCTTACACCCCTCCCCAGAAAAGCATCTTCCACCCAACCAAAAATTAAAATTGACTGAATTATGAACACTTTCCAGCCATGTATGATCAGTCAAAAAAATTTACCATATACATCATCATTTTGCATCTGAGCAACCTTAAATTAACAAAAATTTCTCAAAGGGGAGGGGGACACCCCTCCCCTTAAACCCCTCCCCCAGGACGGTGATCACTCATCACATACTTTACCTCCTACCAAAATACCCTGGCACCACCCCTGGCGCACCGCCTCCCCCCCCCCTTAGATCCCTCCCCCAGATCGGACTTTTATACAAACCACTATGACCTGGGCCCCCCTTCTGCCAAATCCTGGATCCGCCACTGCTGACCGCTATCACGCTTCATTTCAGTGCTGTGAATCATGATTGCCCAGATCCGTCTGTGTCATAATTCTACTGTTTTTGAATTTTCCTTTTATTTGACAGGGTATTTTGCTAGGAGAGGGGGTGTGTTGGATTTGACAGTTGCTCACCCTTGAGAAATGTTTTTTTTTCTTTTTAAGCACACCAGCCCAGTTTTCATTTACTGTAGGGTTTTGAAATCTCGGAGGGGGCAGTGCATGTTTCTCTTAATCTTTGTATTTTTCACAAAGAAAAGATTGTACTTTCATGTGTAGTATTTTGTAGGCAGTTTCCACTCAAGTTTTGTTACTTACAGGGTCCTGGGTCTTGTAGTCTAAGTTAAAAATGACCAATGCTTATCTTTTCTTTTCAAGTGAATATATTTGTTTTTTATTTCAACATTTTAAGAAAAAACCCAAACAAGATCCTAAAAATTTATAGCTCAGGAAACTCTCACTCTCAGAAATTTCAGGAATTAAAAATGTGGCTGACTATGCATGAAGCAATGTTTGACACTGCAGATAAAGTTCCCTGTAAAGGTGAGTAGATATAGCAAAGCGTAAAGATATGCCCAAATAGGGCAAAAACAGAATGTGTAATCTTCAACATACCTTTGTTCTTAGTAGGTGGAACAGGATGTGTGTTACTAACAAAAAGTTACTTTAATTGTAATAAGTACATCTAGTGTTGCCTTGACCTTGGCTTACTTTACTATAGCAAGGTCATGATCAAGATCATATTACTACATCAAGAAAGCACCAAAATTAAAGCAATGTTGTCACTTTTTCTCAATGTGGTAAACTTGTGAGATATAAGAATTTCCAAGTTATTCTGTAAAAAGTGGTCACTAGTAATACTGTTGCGCATGGTCCTTATGAAATTTCATATTGATCTAGAATGACCCATAAATATTTCATTATATGCAATTTTAAAGTCATTACTTTTCGGCCTGCATGAATTAGGGGGATTTTGTAGTTGCAACTATCCATGTGTCTTTAAAAGTAGCTTGGAGGGCAGTCTAAGTGTGAAGGGGACATTTTCTTTGGTCAATGGTTTTATTGCATGTTGCAGCAAGTTAAAGAATAAGATTATTCAGAAGTTGAACATTTTCACTTTTGGTAAGATCCAATATTTTCCACAAGATGGTGTAGAATTTTTCTACATTTTCTCTAATGTGTGTTTGAAAAATTACTGAAATGTATACATGTCTTTTCTGTATTTCAGCATGTCAGAAGGACCACCAAGGACATACAACCCTCTTCTGATGTACTAGCAAAGGGGGTAATGTGTGGGATTGTCATTCAGAAAGACCATGCAGATTCTCAGGTGTGGCAAAAAACATAATGCCTTCTTTATATTTAAAGTGCACTTTGCAATGTTGGAGATGAAATATGTACATTATGGCGTCACAATATTGACGGCATTCCACAATGATCGCGTGATTTAACTCTACTGAGAGACGCGTGCGTGTTTTTTTAAGAATTTTGAACAGTAATTTTAAGGGAAAAAAAACAGTTTAGCGGGAGAACGATTCTAGACCTCGAACGAGCTACACGGTCTGTGTGTGCTGCTTTCAGTTTGTCAGGTCTTTACGATTTGTCTGATCCCGGATCAAGAAATCATTCAATACAGTCTCCGACTTTGGCAAAAAGAACTCTCTTAGTTTGACTGAATATTTCCTGACGTGTCGTGTCCGTTCCAGATCTAAGGGTTTCGGCAGTCCGTCGACAGCTACAAGGGAATCGTCTTTCTAACCTTTACATACTTAAAATCACAAAAGATCTATAATTAAAAGGAAATATATTGCAGCGGTTTGAAAATCAGTCTCAGTCGCCCAACTCCCATGTTCATACAGTAGCTTATTCAGCTGCTGAGGTATAATATGTTGAAAGTTATTCACTTATATAAAAAAATCATAATTTTATGTAGCTCTTTTACTTGTTATGCTGTTCATAAAAATTTCTGGTTTGTAAATGCCAGCTACAAAAACACGCCCTTTTCAGAAGGGGGAGGGGATAGGTTTGCATTGCTACCATGGCAGCAGAATTCCCACTGCAATGGGAAAGGGCAGTTCTAGGCCAGACAAATGCCTCAGACAATTACTACCGAGACAATTACCCAGACCGACAATTTCCACCTATGACAGTTACCTGTAAGGTCCAACAGCTTTCCCCACCAAAAAATTTGGTATTGTCCTGAGTGAGAATTGATAGGGTAAAATTGTTTGTGAGGGGGGAATTATCAAGGAACCAGATCAATTCTATAGAAATGGTTACTTGACAGGAGCAGAACTTCTCTTGTATTGTCTACAGAAATTGCCAGGCATGTATTATACATGTGTGCCAAGATCCTTGTACACAGCACATGTGGACTTCAATGAAATCCTGTTTGAAGGTTATCTAACAGAATGCACTTAAACATGAAATTTCAATGAGATTTTTGGACGTGTTTGGTATGGATTTGAAAATTTTCACTATTTTTGTTTTGTTTTATTCCTTAGCAGGAAGCAGTAGCCCAAACGTCATCTCATAGGAGTGCCTTCAGGAGTTATATTATAAAAAAAAAAATAAAAACGAGAAGGAAATGAACTTGATAACCTTACATACAGTACCACCTGTAATTCACAGCAAGAGTAAAGTAGAACTCGACATACAATACTACGACAGTGTCAGCTGCAAAGACAATTCGTTTTCTAATGAAATCTGATGACTTCTAATTTGAAGAACATCCGGCTTGACTTCCACATCTTTTAATGCTACTAAAAGGGAATAAGCAGTCCCCCAAACTTACTTTGACACATGAAGTATATGTTACATATCTTGTCTTATTTCTGTTGCAAGTATCCTTCATAATATTTCAAAACATATGTGGCATTCTTAAGGTAAGTTAAGAGGTTAGTTTGCATAAATTCAAAAATGCAGTCACAATACTGTTGTGATATAATTTAAATGAGCCATTTATGAAACAGGATACGGTGGTATACTAATCAAGATTGGGGTGACTGCATATTATCTATAATCTAACTCTTGTTTTCAGTACTAGTTAATTTCTAGATGGATTCCTCACTTAAATGTTGCAAAGTAGGTAACTTTTCCGAGGAAGGAAATGTTTCTGTTATACATGTAATCTTGGCCTAAGCAAAGGAAACAAAGTATAAATGTATTTACAAATAATTTGGTAAAGTAGGTTGATTAATTGGTAGTCCATAATTTTCATTTTTTTTTTTTGCGCTTGGTATCTTATTTACTGCAAGACAGTTAAGACTTTATGTTGTTGAATAAAATCGCATGCTAGTTAGGGCACTCTTTAAATCATTGGTTTGTGAGAACATTTTCACTAAAAGGAATCTATTCAACAGAAAGTATGTTTCAAACGTAAATGCACATGAAGAATGAAGTAAGCCAAAAATGCTCAAAGTTGACAATAGTAATTTAGTCTATCAGTAAAGACGGATTTGCAATTTTATGTCTTTGGAGTTTATCAATATAATGCATGTTTGATATGTATTTAACTTAAATATGTTGCATATTATTAATATTGCAGATAAGTATACATGCTAAAGACACAGTCTGAGGCTTGTTAGGTATATTAACAAATTTATTATAACCTTAACGAGGGGTGTACTAAGTCATTAAAGACCATCATTCAAGAGTCTTCTATTTCACAGTGAAATTTAGAAATTGTTTGCCTATAAGGTTAGGAATATTCTAAATTGTCGCAGAGGCATGATATGATATATCAAGTAAATTTGCAAAACGTCAATAAGTAGTGGAGCAGTTAGGTTTCTATCCATAGCAATTTAACAACATATTCTTGGTGTTAAGTAAGGTGTATCATTTCTTTTTAAATGTTAGCTTTTTCAGTTTTGTTGCTACATTTGTGCAGATGTATGAGTAGCATTTCAATATTCAATGTTCAACAGTATATTACAGAATGCCTCCGGTAGAGTGCTTGCACGTGCTATTGCCCAAAATCTTGCTCTCAGGCTACAAAGCAAGTAAGAACAACATTTGCCTTGCTTTCATTTTGCGTACATATTCATACCTTATATGTGTCTGAAAAGTTTTCTACACCTTGTTTCATTTGTGATCACTGGAACTTAATGAAGTGAAGTAAACGTAAACGAATGACTGGTTTCAGATTCTTACAAGGTATGGTTTTACACTTGAAGTCATTACAATTTCAAATTTTAGTGGTTACTCCTGGCATAAATAAACTGTAGACATAAATGGGAAAGAACTGTGTCCTGAAATTCTTGTGTCAATCTTTGAATTTTGAAAAATATGCAAGGATAGTAGCGAGCAGCCGCTTTGATTAATTTTGTTTACTATGTTTATCATTTGCAAATTTTATCAACTTTTCTGAAGCCAGTTACACAACACTTAGTAACCCATAGTTATTTGAAAAGGAAAGCATAAAGGGAGGGTCTAAACTTGCTAGCAATCGGTTAATACCTACTGGAGTTGGTGGGTGAGATTGTTTCCCTTCAGAGAGGCTGGTCCCTCGTTGAAGAATATTTTGAATTTCTTTGTGGAGTGTTAATGGGTCCCATATACCATCTTACCCGTGAGGCAACCAGTTGTATTGACTGTTTTCTTATTTTGCTTCTCTAGAGGGCAGATTTTTCTGATAAACCCGCACATTTGCCAATTTATAATAAAAAGCCAAACTTAAAAATTGTCTTAAAAGAAAAAATCAATGTGATTTTATCACAAGACTTTGTGGTCTCCTACATCTTACCGGCAAAATGATGTTTTGTCAAAGCTTTATTTTGCTGTTTGAACCTGTTTCCCATTTGTCTTGGTCAGGACCCTACTACTAGTTAGTACAGCATTTGCGAATCTCGTGCGTACGCCCTCTACTCCTTCAGAAATTCTCAGCTCTGTACGTAACATTCCCTTGTAGTGAAAACGTCGCGAAGTATGACACCAACAAACAGGAACGGGCCTTAAAGATAGATATTATTTAGTTCCATCCTAAGGCCCAATCAATATCTTATTTCGTAAATCCAGGCCTAACACTTAGCATGATATCGTGGCACTTCAAAGCCTTAGGGGAATTCCCAGCCAGCTGCTATGACAACTGCTGTCAACTGATGAATATCCATATCATAACCTGCCTCATTAACATATGGAAACGCCCCATCCCTGCCAAAATCCCTAAGACGTTATTACTGACGCAAATCTCATTGCGAAATGTGAAGTTTAAAGCGCGCCCTCGATTTTGTTTTGTAACAGGAAAGTATAATAACGTTTTGACCAAGACTAGTTTCCCATCAGCAAGCTTGACAACCCCTACCTTTTGGCTTTATCCTGGCACCATCATTGAAAAGTGCATGATGTATGACTAATAATTTATTGCAAAAGCTAGGTAGGTGACTGAATTGTGAGTTGCCAGAGGCTCCGAGCGAATGGCCGGTGGGTTGAAGGAGCATACATATTCCACCCATTCAATGCCTTTCATTTATCTCGGCATTTTCCACTTGCTCCCAGTGGTCGGACTTCTTTACAAATATCTGCAATATGCAGGAGCCATGTACATTCGGAATTTATGCACCAAACATTTGCTTCCCCACCAGCTTATTTGAAATCCAGGCGCAGGCCGGGAGTCGGAGGTCTCGAAGTTGACACTTGTTTCAAAAAGTTGACCGGGATCAGCTTTAAATGATGTTATATTATTTTCTAATAAATAATTGTATATTTTCTAGCAAATGTCGGTGGATGTATTAAGAAGTCTGTTGTATGTTATTGAATATGAGTGTACGGGTGTATTTTTGCCTGCGAAAAATTTCTTCATTATTACACGAGAGATTTGCCTTACTTTCGCCAAAATTTGCTCGAGAAATAAAGTTTTCACAAATTTGTACGAAGTACATCCTTACCCCCTCCCCTTCTCCGGCGAATATGCCTAAAGTGGTTTTCCTTTTTACTTACTTTAATGGATGATGAGTGAATTTGCTTTTATTTTTCTTTGGGAGGGGGTGGGCTAGGAAAAATTTGGGGAGATCAAACCTCTCTAATTGTCTTAACACCCCAAGAACCGTCCCGGACGACATTTTGAAACATCCGTCAAATATCTGCAGATTCCACATTCCGCATAGTCAGATAGTATGCCCTAGAATTGGAAGAAGTGGGGTAGAAAACATTTGTTGTGGAAAATGATGAACAACGAATGGCCCTTTCAAAGTTACACCTTCAGAGGCAGGACACACTTGAGTAGAAAAATAACGCCAAATCTCATTCGAACTGACACAAGGGCGTAGAATTTGCAATAGCACCCCCAGTCAGAGATTTTAAGGACGATATAACCCTTTCTTGTTCCCTCTGTAAAAAATTTCAAAATTTTGCAGAAATTTCTTAAAATTTACCCAAATATTGGACCAAGTTGCATCTACGGGCCCTCAAATATTCAAACATTTTCCAAGGGAACAATCCCTTCTCTAAAACCCTTAATATTTAAGGACGTTTAGCCCCCCTAGTCGAAAACAGCTTCCTACGCCTATGTACATTTTTGCCTGTCGCAATAACCGTGTAATTAGCCTTTTCTTTTTCCGATTGTTTGACCATCACGCACTGTATAGTGTAGACTTCTCTGTTGATACCACGTTTGTGTGAAGGCTACCCAGTCGGTCGTTAACGAAATTGAACAAGTAGCCTACATTCACATTGAAGTTGAACTTGAAAAATGTATCCCGTACACTGTGGAAAAAGCTTTGGTAATATTTCTCAACCGGCGTTCCTTGGAACATGCTAAGATCATTGCTAAGTCTCGTCCAGACGAGACGTAGGGTAAGTGCGACTTACCGTAAGTGACGTACGCGACTTACCGACTTTAGTGAAACCGAGCGCTAAGTCCTGTACAGCTAAGACGCGTCTTAGGGTGCTACGACGCGTCGTAGTGCTTTGTGAAACAGGCCCCTGGAAGAAATAAACTCCTTTTTGTAAGTAGAATTCATTTTTTAGTTCTTACATTTACAATGTTTTGAAATAACAAGTATTAATACTTTCGTAAGACATTCATTTGACTGTATGTTTTCAAAACGACTGAACAGTAACCAGCACTTCCGCCCCGATTTTTTGGTCTTCATGGGGAGTCAACGCGCCATTTTAATTTTGGAATCTATGCTTATATTATCTTTGGAACCCTTGACGAACAGCGTCCTCATTCAGTTCCTCATAACTTGGTGCGCCAACAAGATCCCATCGAATAAACAACTTCACTTGAAAGAGTCCAATGCCTTTAACCTTACTTAAGTGAAAACTTGGTGGGATCATGCTGGCGCGCTGAGATAATGGAGGTCAAAGGCCAAATATTTCAAAAGGGTTGGGTTTTGCACCTCCGAAACTCTCTGCGTCATCATCGCAATACGGTTTAAGAGACTATAAGCAACATAGACGGTGCACTTCTAATAAAAAAAAATTTAAAAAAGTAACTTGGGATCTCTGGAAACACTTCAGAATTTTCTTTTTTGAAAATTCTCAAAAGTTCAGTATTTCACGCATAATAGCCTAAAACTGACTTTGTGGTGGTACATTGGGCAGTCGTAACCATCTGCTCCAACATGATGCCATCAATATTTTGTCACATTTGGTTGACTTTTGTGTTTGTAGGCATATTTCACTTGATAAATTATTGGGACAATGTTGGCGCACAGGCTTAATTAGGGTCAAAGGTTTTACCTGGCAACCAGTTTTAACCCCTTTGAGGCAATTTCACGTCTCCTGAAGTAAGGAGCAAACTCATGCGCAAACTTTATCCCAATGAATTCTCAATGTTTTATGTTTATATTTACACTGGTCTGAAATTAGCAAACTCAAAGTAAAGATCTCTGAGATATTTCCAAACTATCTCGTGCTCATTTCCATAGTTTATATATATATATATATATATATATATATATATATATAAGGTCAAAGTACTGCGTAGCACTTATGAAGTAGGTAGGTAAAAATGAAGTAGTAAATAGTGCTAAAAGTTTGTGAAAAATTCCACGACGTTTCGGGTTTAAACCCTTCATCAGGTGGCAAAAATGCAACTGATCGTTTACACGGCCAAACGTACAATTTAAAAAAAATACACAATACAATTGGGCACGGTAAACCTCGGCTAGGAAAACAGACAGTGTTAAGTGGTTACCACAAGTCAAAAAAATGCAGGAATTGCTGCGTTATAACAGTTCAAGTCTAACGTTCAGACCATGTGGGGACAGGGTTCCAAGTTTCATGATTAGGCGGTTTTCGGCAGCTAGGCGGTCATGATCGGAACCTCGACACGAGATGGCCGCCGAAACCATCAAGTCACGGATCGAGCATGTTGACGGGGGATTGAAGTGGGTGGCTACCGGGAACCCTGGGAGGTTCTGTTTGATTGATCTCAGGTGCTCGGTGACTCGGTCAGCAAGACGACGTTTTGTTTCTCCCACGTACAGTATATTACAGCGTTTACATACGAGAACGTAAACAACATTGGCTGAAGTACAGGTAAAATGCTGATGAACGTTAAACCGGTTGTTGTTGGGACCTACAATGGAAAGGTTTTTGTCATAACTGACCACCGGGCAAGTATTGCATCTCCCACGGTTGCAAGGAAAAGTTCCTGGGGTGTCAGGCACTACTGCTTGAGGTTGAGAGGCACGGACCAAGTGCTTAGATATGTTCTTTTCAATTCTGAATGCCGTGATGGGGGGATCAGGGAAATGGTCACGGGTGGATGGGTCATGACGGAGGGTCTCTACATTCCTGTAAATGGCACGTACAATGGGGGTTACAGATGGGTGAAAGGATAGGACCAACGGGATACGTCTGGTGGGTGTATGGTCAGTTTTGGGGGCAAGGGCAGAGGCTCTATCAATTCCTTGTATGCGTTTCAGGGCGTTAACAACGCCAGTATCCACAAAGAGTGCTCTCTAATGCCCTGAAACGCATACAAGGAATTGATAGAGCCTCTGCCCTTGCCCCCAAAACTGACCATACACCCACCAGACGTATCCCGTTGGTCCTATCCTTTCACCCATCTGTAACCCCCATTGTACGTGCCATTTACAGGAATGTAGAGACCCTCCGTCATGACCCATCCACCCGTGACCATTTCCCTGATCCCCCCATCACGGCATTCAGAATTGAAAAGAACATATCTAAGCACTTGGTCCGTGCCTCTCAACCTCAAGCAGTAGTGCCTGACACCCCAGGAACTTTTCCTTGCAACCGTGGGAGATGCAATACTTGCCCGGTGGTCAGTTATGACAAAAACCTTTCCATTGTAGGTCCCAACAACAACCGGTTTAACGTTCATCAGCATTTTACCTGTACTTCAGCCAATGTTGTTTACGTTCTCGTATGTAAACGCTGTAATATACTGTACGTGGGAGAAACAAAACGTCGTCTTGCTGACCGAGTCACCGAGCACCTGAGATCAATCAAACA
This sequence comes from Holothuria leucospilota, assembly GCA_029531755.1. Lineage (NCBI taxonomy): Eukaryota > Metazoa > Echinodermata > Holothuroidea > Aspidochirotida > Holothuriidae > Holothuria > Holothuria leucospilota. The sequence goes on along the minus strand of JAIZAY010000665.1, from coordinate 17,780 downwards.
GAACCTCCCAGGGTTCCCGGTAGCCACCCACTTCAATCCCCCGTCAACATGCTCGATCCGTGACTTGATGGTTTCGGCGGCCATCTCGTGTCGAGGTTCCGATCATGACCGCCTAGCTGCCGAAAACCGCCTAATCATGAAACTTGGAACCCTGTCCCCACATGGTCTGAACGTTAGACTTGAACTGTTATAACGCAGCAATTCCTGCATTTTTTTGACTTGTGGTAACCACTTAACACTGTCTGTTTTCCTAGCCGAGGTTTACCGTGCCCAATTGTATTGTGTATTTTTTTTAAATTGTACGTTTGGCCGTGTCAACGATCAGTTGCATTTTTGCCACCTGATGAAGGGTTTAAACCCGAAACGTCGTGGAATTTTTCACAAACTTTTAGCACTATTTACTACTTCATTTTTACCTATATATATATATATATATATATATATATATATATATATATATATATATGTATGTATATATATATATATATATATATATATACTTTCTTCAGTACACTGTAAAGTATATGCACACTTTTTAATGATAGCCTTGAATTGTGCGTGACTGTTTAATCATGTATGTGACTGTAACATTGCATGCTGAGTAAAGTTTTAATACATATGAAGGGCGTAGACGAGGGAAATTATTCTATAATCCATTTTTCCTGTGAAAGTTCCCTGCTTATGTAGTGTATGTGCTGTATTCTGTATTCAGTATGTATATAGAGTGGACATAATACTTCATAGTGCATGTGCGCATCGCAAATTTGAAACAGGTCTTCATTTTGAGGTGCTTGATTTTTACTGAAAGCAGGAACCAAAGCTGACTTTATTTAATACGTGTAGCTTAAACACATTTCTTGAAGATACCAGAGTATCAAATTTTAAATCACTTGGTGACACTGAAATTTGGCCCGTTTCAAGGCAATTTTTATCAAAAATTGGAAGAAATGACAACTTTCACCCCAATTATCTCCCAAAGTAAAGAACATATGACCTTTTTATTTGTGCACTAGAATAACCTTCATAGGGTTATAATATTCCGAACATTTGGTTCCTCCAGCTTAACTTTAGTTTGAGCAGGACTCCGCCCAAAATGGCCTAGCAAAATCGTTACTGTGAAAAATCCAGTAGGCGTCTGTATTTGAGCTTCATTATCTTCATTTCTGTATGTTCCATCAACATTTTGAGCTCTTTTTTGAAATTGTCACCTAAAGCTAGATCTAAGGAGTGAGTTTAAGTTTTATACCAGCTTCCCCCAAAACGTTTGCAGTCCTTAAGTTGTGTACCCAGTATGTCGACTCTCTTGAGGCTGCAAAAGTGGGCGTGACACCTGAACTTTAAATAGCTGTTACCTGAAAAGTATGCCCCCAGTTTTCTCCCTAATTCATACAGTATTGCTACAAATGATCCACAAATTAGCCAAATTTAAGAGATGACCTGCCAAAATGCCCTGAAAATTTGTTGATTTCATATGGAATGACCCTTGTGCATTACAAGTCATTTCAAGGCTACGTTTGTCACCTTTGACCCCAACATTTCCCCCAGGTAACATTCCCATATGGGATCCTTAGGGCCCCATATGATTTTGCACCGAAGATTCATAAGGGCCCATATTGGCCTGCCCATATGACCCATATGACCCATATGGGATACTTCTGGGGCCCATTTGGTAACTGCCCCACATGGACCCCAGAACTATCCCATAGGGGTCATATGGGAATATGGGCTGGCCCATATGGGCCCCTTATGAATCTTAGGTGTAAAATCGTATGGCCCCATATGGGTTCACCCATATATGGGGCATATGGGTTTGCTACCTGGATCAGTGCTTCACTTATCTCATGCTGTTTCTACCCTTAATGTGCAGGCAAGTATCCATATAAACATTAACATTGAAAATTCATTGGGATAAAGTTTGCACGTGAATTTGCTCCACACTTCAGGAGACGCAAAATTACCTCATATGGGTTAAAACTGGTAGTCAGGTATAACCTTTGAAATTAATGAAGTCTGTGCGGCAACATCGTCCCCTGAAACTAGGTCTAAGGAGTGAGAATAATTTATCAAGTAAAATATGCTAACAAACACAAAAATCAACCAATTGTGACAAAATATTGATGGTATCACGTTGACACAGATACGACTGCCCAATGAGCCACTAAAAGCCAGTTTTAGGCTATTATGCGTGAAATACTGATACTTTGAGAATTTTCAAAAAAAAAAAACCACACACATTTCTGAACTGTTTCCAGCGAGATCCCAAGTTACTTCAGGGGAATGTCCCCAGAGGATATAGGTTATCTGCGTTGAAGGTACCCGAGGCCGTAGGTCATCTGCGCTGAAGGTATCTGACCGCTAAATTGTTAGGGACTGCTGTCTCTGAGGTACCTTTTGGTAGCTACTGGCTTATACAATACCAGTATAGGCTGGGTAAGAGTGCATGCAGTAACCGCTTACACTCTTCGCCATCCTATACTACTGCTGCCAAGTGACATGGACAGTATTTGGGGGGCTGGGAAGCAAAATGTTCCACCGAAGAGGCACACCAGGCCGTAGGTTATCTGCGCTTATCTGCGGTTATCTGCGCTGAAGATACCTGAACGCTAAATTGTTAGAGATTGCTGTCTCTGGGGGTCTTCAGTTTATTGGTAGCCACTGGCTTAACTTGAATGGAAATACCATATCAGTATAGGCTGGGTAAGGTGCATGCAGTAACCGCATACACTCTTTGCCAGCGTGTCCAAGTTACAGGGACAGTATTTGACACACTTGTAATTTCCTACCGTTCACCTGTTGTTGTACGAAGGCCTTAAGTACACAATTAAAGTGTCCAGGTTAACTACCCTAAAATGACACCCTTCAAAATAAATAGGATGATTACCATAGTACTTTATCTACTTTCGCATAATAAGAGTCACGTACGAGCGAGATAGTTATTACGTACTTGTAATAATTACCACGTACTTGTCACGTACTTGTAATAATTATTAAGTACGTACGTAATAAAATTATTTTTTACAATGTCTGGTCAAAAGTTGCGTAGAGGTGCACTGTCCCTGTTAATTGCCGTCACTTAAATCGTATTTTTATGGTCGCACAGAGAGTTTCGGAGATGTAAAAACGCAACATTTTTGAAAAATTTGGCCTTGACCACCAAGTTTTCACTTAAGTAAGGTTAAGGGTTTTGAGTTCTTTCATGTAAAGTTGTTTATTTAATGGGATCTTGTTGGTGCATCAAGTAAGAGGACTCAATGTGGGCGCTGTACGTCAAGGGTTCAGGTCAGCGTAACATGGCGTGCCAATGAAATCCCAACAAATTTTTTCCACTTTTGCTGTGTACCCACCAGATGACTTCAAAATATATTTTTTTTCCTTTCGTGGGATGTGTTTGGCGAATACATTTGCATTAGTTATAGGAAATTAAAAAATCGTTTCAATGATTTATTTAGCTTAAACCACTTGTATGATTTGCAACATTGTCAAATACCAGACTCGGGATTGCCACGGAATTGGGACACTGGAGTCGGAATTTGGCTCGGATTCAGTTCGGACTATCTTAAAGTGCATGTACCCGCTAACTACTTTAACAAAATTATTTTATTTCAATTTGTCAAATCTTACATTCATCCTTAGAATGTGAAGTCAATAATTGCCCAAATGGAGAAAGATGTTTAAGAAGGCAGGGATTTAATGTCACCGACTACGTTTGTGAGTGTGAAATAAAACCACGGGAAGAGTACGGACCTACATGTGAAGACACATTCATCTTTTTCAGTAAGTCATTTTGTCCTTGTATCTTAATGTCAGGTGAATCTGTTTACAAATATTTATTTCATTCAGATAAGAGCCCCCACAAATGAATATTTTGAAAGCTGAGAAAAAAATTGGTCTCAGTTTGAAAGATCACGGAACGTATAACTTATTAAATGGAAAGGATAAAACGTACCACGTACCTGTGACATTCAGCAAACATGTCTAATTATATATGTCCATAACCTGTTTCATCAGAGTACACTAATACTTGAATTAGCAGATTCGGAATCAGTACTACACTCACTTCACAAAGTGTGGACAAGATTGAAAGCATTTTGAGTGTGCAGTAAAAATGACTGTGAAAGTTGTTCGATTATAAAACAAATAGAAACAGAACTAGTTGCTTTAAAGTTTTGGAAGCTGATTGATAGCAATGATTTTTATTGCTTTGTATTTCTTTACATTTGGTTACTTAAATATGCAAGTACATTTTGCTCACATTTTGCTTATCATGAACTTCTAGAAGGACGGTTTAAAAATGCATGTTTTGAGTCCCTTACGTAACAGCATTTAACTAGTTAACTATTGCAGTATATTTTCGTTCACAAATTTATTCAAAATTGCTACTTTTACAACATTTCCATGCAGGGTCCTTTAATTTTTTCCCTTGTTATGGACCACAATGCAGCTCGGGAAATTTTTCGTCTTTGAACTATCCCAATAACTACAGGAGTAGAAACATGACCATGATGCTCGTCTACGTACCAGGAGCGTTGCGGTTTGACTTTACATTTGATAAACAAGCATTCCAAGTCGAGTATGGCAAGGATGATCTGCTGGTTGGACGTGGTCTAAAACCACCAATTTCAGAGATACCTTCTCAGTTATCGCACAAAGAAGCAATTACCAGTGCCCACTTCTTCCATGGTTATGAAATACCCGACGATTTTTCGATTGAATCAGACACATTCTTTATTTACTGGTCCACTGACCCTACCGTAGTATTCAAGGGATTTAGTCTTTTGTGGACCTCTGTAGGTAAGATTGTTTTGTCTATTCTGTATGAATACCCCTAACGTTAAATGGACGTTCATGCTATTGACCATTATGTTGCTTATCTCGGATATTAGGTACTTTAACGGTAAACGTAAAATAATTTATTTCCTTCAAATTTCATTTTCTATTTATTCTTCTTAAAAATCGTCATCCGTTATTTGAATGACATATACCCAGTGGTATTTGCTTTTGATCGGTTCGTTGGAAACAAATTATACCTGAGGGCATATTTGTTCTTTCAGAGGTCACTTGAATCCCCGTTATAATTTATTATTTAAATAAGAGAGTCATGATATGTTAGATTTCTGAAATCCCACCCCGATTTTCCAATTTATCCACAACAGGCAAAGGCCTTATAGCAAGCCGTTTTAACATTTACCTCGCAATTCCACTTAAGTGAAGTGAATTTTGCTTAAGTAAAATGCATTCCACTTAAGTAGAATTCAATTCCACTTAAGTGGAATGCATTTTGCTTAAGTGAAATGTATTCCACTTAAGTGGAATTCAATTTCACTTAAGTGGAATGCATTTCACTTAAGCGGAATACATTTCAGTTTAGTGAAATTGAATTCTACTTAAGTGGAATGCATTTTACTTAAGCAAAATGCATTTCAATTAAGTGAAATTCAATTCCACTTCAGTGGAATTGCGTACGTGAGCATCGTATTTCACTTAAGCTAAATTCTATTTCACTTAAGTGAAATTCAATTTCTCTTAAGATTCCACTTAAGTGAAACGACTGGCCTATTTCACTTCAGTGGAATTGTATTTGACTTGAGTGAAATGTTATTGGCTCCCTATTTCACTTAAGCAGGATTGTATTTGACTTAAGCGAAATGTGATTGGCCAGTTTCCTATTTCACTCAAGTGGAATCGTATTTGACTTAAGCGGAATGTGCTTGGCTCACTATTTCACTAAGTGGAATTGCATTTGACTTAAGCTAAATGTGATTAGCTCCCTATTTCACTTAAGTGGAATAAAATTCCACTTAAGTGGAATTGCATACATGGTCGCTGTATTTTACTTAATCTAAATCCTATTTCACTTAAGTGAAATGCCATTCAGCTTAAGTGATAATTGAATTCCACTTAACTGAAATGGTATTTCACTTAAGTAGAATATTGCATTTAGCTAAAGCTGAATTATATTTCACTTAAGTGAAATAGCTGGGCTATTCAACTTAAGCAAAACATAATTTCACTTAAGTGGAATTGTATTCCACTTAAGTGGAATACATTCCACTTAAGTGAAATACATTTCACTTAAGTGGAATACAATTCCACTTAAGTGTAATACAATTCCACTTAGGTGAAATGCATTCAATGGACGTGTTGCCATTTCCACGTAAGTGAAATTGTATTCCACTCAAGTGAAATTGTATTCTACTTAAGTGAAATTGTATTCCATTTAATTGAATGTATTCCATTTAAGTGAAATGTATTCCACTTAAGTGGAATTGTTAGATGAATGTTAAAACGGCTTGCCATAAGGCCTTCAACCTGTTAGCATGCATTTCGGTGCACCTGTGTGGCCCCATACATACCTTCAATATTCATGTATAGATGGGTTTCACCGACGTCACGAGATAGCGCGTCTGTATGGTTTTGAAGGGCAAGACTGGGCGTCTCTTTGGTTCTGACGGTCACGCGTACATTGTGTCACTGAAGTATCTATGGTTATGTCGTGCGCGTGTGCTGTAAATGCGCTTACTGCGTGTGTGTTTTGCCCTTCAGTGCTTGGGAATCCAACGCGTGTGACGTCACATGAAATCCCTCTATAGTTTTGTTTTAAAGTAATTCCGCTCGTGATCTTGATTGCATTTACATTTTCTTTATTTTTCTTTAGCCATTGAAGTAACCTGCCCACAAACCATGACCGTGTCACTATATGCAAACTCTAGCCAACGTGCAGTTTACTGGGATTTACCAACAGTTAAAAGTGGTGTCGGAAGCGAAAACCTCATAGTTCGATCCAACTACAAGCCTGGTGATATCTTTGGCATAAGCAAAAATGCAATACAGTACATCTATGACGACGATTTCGGACATCGAGAACAATGTTCCTTTGGGTTAATCGTTGAAGGTAATTTGAGAACAAATGTATCCCCCTCATTAAGTTATGACTCTCCCATTCCCAAAAATGTGGGGACATTCGATCATTCGTAGAATGAATAAATATGCCTTTAGAAAGATCATAAACAAACGGTACAACATAACCTACCGTAAAATAAATGAATAATTTGATCACAGGAAGAATGTTATATTTTGACTGCTAAACTACAGTGGGGAGTTTTTGGACATTTCCTATGAAAACAAAGAGATATCAAAATTCGTATGGAAAGAAATTTTGTTATTTATTGATTCAATGTTCATTTTTATGAAACCCGATATGATTTTGAAGGACACACACAGTCCCGCATGCGTTTAACTTTAACCAACAGCCGAGCCTGCTAAATCCCCTATTGTCCCCCTGAAAATAGCACTTTCATAATGTTATACAACACAATTATTGCATATACCAAATTAACCGAAGAGTTGTATTCCCTGAATTGAACATCTCGTATTTTGAAAAAAAAAGCTTTCCAGCAATACCATACTTGATCATTATTTTATTTGAAGTTGTATTTGAAGACTTTGTTAAACGTTTTACTAATTAATACAATTAAGTTTTACCTAAGAGTTTACTTCTAATGTCTTACATTTACTCTTTTTAAACGTAGATAATACTCCACCCAAAGTAATTGGATGTCCAGAAAGTTTCCAAGTACAAGATTGCACAAATGCAGTGGTTAACTGGACAGAACCCATGGTATTTGATAACTCGGGTGATGATGTAGATATTGCCTTCAGCATCGGAAACGGTCTAGCAGAACTCGGTAGTGGAGATAATGTTATTGCTTACAGTTACAAAGACAGAAGCGGAAATACGGCATTTTGCAGATTTACTATCACACTTATTTGTGACAAAACCCCTGCTGAAAGCACTGATGAAAACACTACTGACAACCCTGCCGAAAACACAGTTGATAACACTGCTGAAAACACTGCTGGTAACACTGCTGAAGGATTTCCACTTTTGATTGTCTTTGCTGGTGCTGCGGTAGCATTTCATCATTTGTTTGCTATTTAGCTTTGTTTTCCTGCGTCAAGCTGCAAGCTGTGAAAGCAGGTCATCAAGCGGACCTTAAGTTTAATCCAGAGGAATTCACGGGGGCACAAACTTGGCGTTCCTCTAACGGATAATACTCCATGAACTAACGGAAAGGCAAAAAATTGGCATCTATGAAATATATGTATATAATTATGCAGGCGCTGTTTAAAGGGAGAATGCAGTCACCCCAATAAAGAATTGTATAGTAGACTGTCCTATTTCTTGAATAGATCTTAAGAATCATGTGACAGAATTTTTCTCACTCAATTGTAAAACTTACAGGGAGCAACTGCTTGGTTTACCTTGAATATGCAATATTTATGTCCTAAAATATTAGAAAAGATACTTGGAAGAGGAAATAAGAAGAAATTTGTGACATTTAGCTATTGTTTCAAAATAAGTCTGGGGCGACTGCTTTTGACCTTTAAGGTGTTACCTTATCTGGTTACAACTGGTTTTGTTAGAGGATCCTATGTACCCTATGCTAGGCTGGCACAAGAAACACTCCGAATCACACCTTCGTCTGACATCTTCCAAAGCGATTTAACCATCATTTATAGTTCCTTCAGGAAATTTCAAGCTAGAATGATATTAAGTTACCAAATTTTTTATCAGAGAAAACAATACATTTGTTTGTTTAAATTTCTATTTGATTATTAAAACTCACTAATAGTTAAGGGTTTGTTTGAAATCATTTGAATCAATAAACTTGGAATTTATCATTCATTACTACTACCCGAACGACTCTACAGATCAGTTTTTCTCCATACTCTTCTAGTTCCTTAGACTGAAAATCAATCTGAAAGAATTAGATTAGTGACAAATCTCAAATTTGGACTGAAACTTTTAAAACGAATAAGACTTACTCTCAGTCCATTAAAATGAATATTTCAATCGAAATTACGGATTTTTCTCGAATTTTAATCTTTTGAATTTAAAGAGTAAGCTTATTTTAGCAATGTTGACATGGACAAATTATCTTTAGAATTTGCAGTCCCGAAAGAAATATACCCAAACACAATAATCATAAAGTAGACATATGTGCATCTCATTGAAGAAGCGGGTCTTCAGAAGAGTTGTCAATCTTATCTCGTTTGGTTGTATTGCTACAGGAGCCACCGATAAGCCGACAACAAATATACCGACACTCCAACCCACCTTGACAGAAACAGAAAAGATAAATTTTGGTACGTGTAAACAAGATAACTTTCAGAAAAATTTAAGTCATTAACTTTTTTGCAATTATGAACACGGCGTAAAGAGCATAAACATTTTAATGCCGACATAATGACTGCTTACACTTGCAATAAAACAAACAAACAAGAGGGCAATCCACGGAGTTGCTTATCTCATCGCTAGCACACGCACTGAGCCATACCAAGTAACTGAAATATGCACGTCAATGGATAATCATAGCTCAATATCCTGTCTCGTAAGTGTGGAATATTCAAAGACACTGAAGTCGATTTGAGGGTCACGTGATGTAGGTTACATTTGGAAATAATATAATGCTAATGCATTGTGGGGCCAGCATATATTTTAAACTTAAAATAGTGTGTCGACTTTTCATGGAGCGAAAATATCTGGGTGGAAGTGCTAATCAGTGCACAGTCGTTTTGAAAATACACAGAACATTGTAAACCTAAGAAGTATCACTTCTTAGTAAAACCCCTTACAAGAAGAACTTTATCTCTTCCTGGTGGCACTACACATAGGTACTCTTGAATATGAACGCAAAATAACTCGTTTTAAGTTCAAAGACTGTTCATAGGTCAATTTTTATGGTATCTTCAAATTGGGCTACGCACTTTTATATCGGCCTTTAATTTCTCACGCACTCACAAAATGAAAGCAACTACTAGCGCGTTCGTTTTCTGATAACGCAAAAGTGTGCGTCAAGTATTATATTCTGGTTATACCTGGAACTGTATTCTGTGCGTATACAATACTCACGCAATCTGCACTGTTCTAACAATGGCGTTTTCTGTAATGCGTTCCTATACACATCGAATAGAAAGGCGCGTATGTCAAGTTCAAACTTTCGCACTGATATTTGCGTCTCCATGAGGAGTAAATTTCCGTAACAGTGTACATACAGGAGTTTGGTATCTATGCTTATAACATCTTTGATGTAGGTATGGTATAACGCGCGTGCCTTACACCTGTAGAGTATCTTTAAGCCTGTTCGGTCTCCAATGCGTAAATTGGCGATATTACGCGTTAGCGCAAGTGCACATCATTACATTACATATTTGAGTCGAGTACATGCAATTGCCTTAGCAAATTAATGAAGTGGCCACATCACAGTATGTGGCGCAAATGACACCAATGTATTACAAAAACGAAAGTACATAATTATCGTTACCTTTGTGTTTACAGTACAAGTCAATCCATCCCGAAGAATATGAATCTAAAACTCGATTGGCATACATACTAATGGATTGACTTATTGTAAATAAATTCAGGCAGGGATCCACGACTTTGAGAAAGGGCGGGGGGCGCACCCACCGTCGGCCAAAGGCCGACGAGCGAGCTTCGAAGGTGCAAAGCCACGGCTTGGGGTTTGGGGTCCTCCCCCAAGAAAATTTGAATTCTAGATGCGCTTAGATGCGATTTCCCAGCATCTGGGAAGCATATATATATATATATCTATTTGCCCATTTTTTTTTGGCACAAAAAAAAATCATTGGTCATAAAATCGTTGGTCATCGAAAAAAGGGGGCGTGCGCCGGGTGCGCCCCTACCTGGATTCGCGCCTGAAATTAGGGTGTCCGCTTAATGGAAAGACATCACACAAGGCACCGATCACGGACATATGTATAGCAAAGATAATACAAGCGTAGATTCCCAACTTAAAATGGCGTGGTGACTGGAGGCCAAAATATCGGGGAGGAAATGCTGATGACAATTCAGTCATTTAGAAAACAAACAGGCAAATGAATGTCTTACAAAAGTAGCCTATTAATTACAAGCGTTTATATGAATACTGAAGTTTATCTCTTTCTAGTGGCATTACACATAAGTGCACTTCAACATAAACGCACAATGACTGGTTTAAAGTTTGTAGACTTATCGATAGGCCAGTAATTTCTATGGCATCTTCAAGTAACCCTCTTTTATATGCGCGTTTAATTTCTCACGCGCTCTCAACTGGAAAGCAACTAGCAGGTTCGCTCTCCATGTTCACAGAAGTGTGTGTCAAGCAAAGACAGTATAGCGCCGTAAGGCGCAAGACCGGTTACTCACACGAAAGTACACACAAATTTTCGTAGTATGCAATGGAGCAGATCGTCCGCCATTTTAGTAAGCAGCTTTGATGCATCGTATGGAACGCGAAAAACGGTGCGTGTTGTAAATGCGTTGACCTGACGTTCATAAAATCAATATCTCGATAACCAACGATGCTACGTCAATGGGAGTTTCACTGTTGGGTTTGGTATTTTCATTTAGTGTTAGACTTTTCTTTTAAATACTAATTCAAAGAACAGTCCAACACTAAATGAAAACTACATATATTATAGGCCATGGGCAAGAAGCACCTCAAGGCACCCCTACCCGCAACTCTCCGACCCAATCTTTTTTTTGAAACCTTAGGGTCCCCTGAACGCAGAAACAAGTGGTACTAACAGTAAATATTTTAGGTCTCACTTATTCAAAATTACTGCCAAAAACAAAATGGTGGCAAACTTTATGAATATTTTGTATTAAAATATATTAAAACTTAATATATTCCTGAAAATATTTTGAGGCATCGACTATTAAAATTTGGTCATATTTTATGACAAAAATTCCAAAATTAATTTTTGAGACTGTTTTAGTGAGATGCAGTCAACCAAGATGGCGGAATTTCCAAAATGGCTGTCCATGTAATTATTATAATATATTGAAATAATGTGAAAATTATTCATGAAAAATATGTTGGACGCACCGACACTTAAAATATGGTCATGGTTCATGCCAAATAATTAAATATTTTTAGAACATTTTTGTTGGAATTCAGGTCAACCAAGATGGCGGAAAAAGCAAAATGGCCGCTTACGGTATAGTAACAATGTAGCATAATAATAGATAATAACTTGTAATCATTAAAAATATTTTCAACACATTTACATCTAAACTCAGTCCATTTTCTGTAATAACTATTCAGAAAGTTTATGGATAGATTTTAGGTTTAAAGGTGTTAGAAATATTTTTTAAGGATGATTTGACTTATTTTTATAAAATATCACTGGCCGCCATTTTGCTTTTTCCTCCATTTTGATTGACCTAAATTCTAAGAAAATGTTTTGAAAAATACGTTCAAATTAATTGGCACAAAATATGGCCAAATATAAAGAGCAACTGTCACAAATATAATTTTAAGGATGCTTTTCCCTGTGATTGTGATATATATATAGAAATTTCAACATTAGAGGTCATTTTGCTATATCCGCCTTCTTGGTTGACTCAGATCCTAAATAAATGTCCAGATAAACTTTTTGCATATTTACAACAGGAAATGGACACAGGTTAACTTTGACTGTGTTCAAAAGTATTTTTAATGAATATTTTTACTATTATTATGTTATACTGGCATAATTATTGCATTGGCCGCTATTTGGTTTTCCGCCATCTTGGTTAACCGAAACCTCACCAAAATAGTCTCAAAAATTAATTTTGGAATTTTTGTCATAAAATATGACCAAGTTTTAACATTCGATGCCTTAAAAATATTTTTAGGAATATTTACTTATTATTATTTAATACAAAATATAATTTTTGCCGCCATTTTTGGGAGCCATTTTGAATGAGTGAAATCGAAAGTGTTTGCTGTTACTTCTTGATTTCGTGTTCAGGGGGACCCATAAAGGATTCAAAAAAAGATTGGTCGGAGAGTTGCGGGTATGGGTGCCTTGAGGTGCTTCTTGCCATGGCCTATAATATATTCGTTTTCATTAAGTGTTGGACTGTCTTTGAATTGTAGTATTTAAAAGAAAGTCTAACACTAAAGAAAATACCAAACCCACAGTGACACTCCATTGACGTAGCATCGTGGTTATCGAGATATTGCTTTTATACGTCAGGTCAACGCATTTACAACACGCACCGTTTTTCGCGTCCATACGATGCAGCAGCAAGCTGCTTTACTAAAATGGCGACGATCTGCTCCATTGCATACTACGAAAATTTTTGTGTGTAACTTTCGTTGAGTAACCGGTCTTGCCCTACGGCGCTATACTGTCTTTGCTTTGAACCACACTTCTGTGACATGGAGAGCGGAACCTGCTAGTTGCTTTCAGTTGAGAGCGCGTGAGAAATTAACGCGCATATAAAAGAGGGGTTACTTGAGATGCCAAGAATTTACTGGCCTATCGATAAGTCTACAAACTTTAAACCAGTCCTTGTGGCGTTCATGTTGAAGTGCACTTATGTGAATGCCACTAGAAAAGATAAACCTCTGTATTCATATAAACGCTTTAATTAATAGGCTACTTTTGTAAGACCTTCATTTGCCTGTTTGTTTTCTAAATGACTGAATTGTCATCAGCATTTTCAAACTCCCGATATTTTGGCCTCCAGTCACCACGCATTTTAAGTTGGGAATCTAACGCTTGTATATCTTTGCTATACATATGTCCTGATCGGTCCTTGTGATGATGTCTTTCCATTAAGCGGACACCCTAATTTCGCGCGAATCCAGGTAGGGGCGCACCCGGCGCACGCTCCCATTTTTTTTCGATGACCAACGATTTTATGACCAATGATTTTTTTTGTGCCAAAAAAAAATGGCAAATAGATATATATATATATATGCTTCCCAGATGCTGGGAAATCGCATCTAAGCGCATCTAGAATTCATTTTTCTTGGGGGAGGACCCCAAACCCCAAGCCGTGGCTTTTGCACCTTCGAAGCTCGCTCGTCGGCCTTTGGCCGACGGTGGTGCGCCCCCCGCCCTTTCTCAAAGTCGTGGGATCCCTGCCTGAATTTATTACAATAGTCAATCCATGTAGTATGTATGCAATCGTTTTAATTCATATCTTCGGATGGATTGAACTTGTACCTGTAAACACAAAGGTAACGATTATTATGTACTTTTCTTTTTGTAATACATTGGTGTCATTTGCGCCACATACTGTGATGTGGCCATTTCATTAATTTGCTAAGGCAATTCATGTACTCGACTCAAATATGTAATGTAATGATGTGCACTTGCGCTAACGCGTAATATCGCCAATTTACGCATTGGAGACGCGACAGGCTTAAAGATACCTCTACAGGTGTAAGGCACGCGCGTTATACCATACCTCATCAAAGATGTTATAAGCATAATACCAACTCCTGTATGTACACTGTTACGGAATTTACTCCCTCATGAGACGCAAATACAGTGCGAAAGTTTTGAACTTGACATACGCGCCTTTCTATTCGTTTATAGGAACGCATTACGAAAAACGCCCATTGTTAGAACAGTGCAGTTGCGTGGTATTGTATACGCACAGAATACAGTTCCAGTATAAACCGAATATAATACTTGGCGCACACTTTTGCGTATCAGAAAACGAACGCGCTAGTAGTTGCTTTCATTTTGTGAGTGCTTTGAGAAATTAAAGGCCGATATAAAAGTGCGTAGCTCAATTTGAAGATACCATAAAATTGACCTATGAACAGTCTTTTGAAATTAAACGATGTTATTTTGGGTTCATATTCAATAGTTACCTTATGTGTAGTGCCACCAGGAAGAGATAAAGTTCTTCTTGTAAGGGTTTTACTAAAGAAGTGCTACTTCTTAGTTTAACAATGTTCTGTGTATTTTTCAAAACGACGTGCACTGATTAGCACTTCCACCCAGATATTTTTCGTGTCCATGAAAAGTCGACACACTATTTAAAGTTTGAAATTATGCTGCGCCCCCACAATGCATTTAGCATTATATTATTTCCACTGTAACCTACATCACGTGACTCCTCACATCGACTTCAGTTTCTTTGAATATTCACCTTACGCACAAGAATATTGAGCTATGGTTATCCTTGACGTGCATATTTCAGTTACTTGGTATTGCTCAGTGCTGTTCTAGGGGGGGCGATGAGATAAGCAACTCCGTGGATTGCCCTCTTGTTTGTGTGTTTTTATTGCAGTGTAAGCATCTTATGTCGGCATTTAAATGTTATGCTCTTTACGCCGTGTTTCATATTGCAAAAAAGTGTTAATGACTTAAATTTTTCTGAAAGTGATCTTGCTTACACGTACCAAAATTTATCTTTCTGTTTCTGTCAAGGTAGGTTGGAGTGTCCGGTATATTGTTGTCGCTTATCGGTAGCTCCTGTAGCAATACAAGCAAACGAGAAAGTTTGACACTCTTCTGAAGACCCGCTCGTTAATGGAGATGCAATATGTCTATTTTATGAATTATTGTGTTTGGGTATATTTCTTTAGTTCGGGACTGCAAATTTATAAGAGTATAATTTGGTCCATGTCAACATTGGCTAAAATAGCTCTCTTTAAATTCGAAAGATAAAATTCGAGAAAAATCCGTACTTTCGATTGAATATTCATTTTAATGGACTGAGAGTATTCTTATTCATTTTAAAAGTTTTCAGTCCAGATTTGAGATTTGTCACTAATCTAATTCTTTCAGATTGATTTTCAATCTTGAAGGAATTATCCGCTAGAGGAACACCAAGTTTGTGCCCCTTTGAATTCCTCTGGAATAAACTAAAGGTCCCCTTGATGACCTGCTTTCACAGCTTGTAACTTGGCGCAGGAAAACTTGGCGCAGGAAAACAAAGCTACATAGAAAACAAATGAGGAAATGCTACCGGCACCAGCAAAGACAATCAAAAGTGGAAATCCTTCAGCAGTGTTATCAGCAGTGTTTTCAGCAGTGTTTTCTACTGCGTTTTCGGCAGGGTTGTCAGTAATGTTTTCAGCAGTATTATCAACAGTGGTTTCAGCAGGGTTTTCAGCAGTGTCACAAAGTGTGACAGTAAATCTGCAAAATGCCGTATTTCCCCTTCTGTCTTTGTAACTGTAAGCAATAACATTATCTCCACTACCGAGTTCTGCTAGACCCCTTTTTTATGCTGAAGGGAATACTACACATCACCCGAGTTTTCAAATTCCATGGGTTCTGTCCAGTTTAACCACTTCGTTTGTCAATTTGTACTTCGAAACTTTCCCCAAATCATTCTTTGGTGGAGTAATGTACGTTTGAAAAAGGGAAATGTAAGCCCCCCTTTGACTTAATTTTAGGTAAAAATTAATTGTATTAATAATAAACCTTTAAAAAAAATCTTCAATACAAATCAAAAAAATAATATCAAATTTTATTGCCGAAAGGCTTTTTTTTCCCAAAAAAAAAATGTTATTCATGGAATACAACTTTCGGTTAATTTGGTAATGGATAAATTGGTTGTATAAAATTTGAAAGTGCTGTTTTAGGGGGCAGGGGGGATTTAACAGGCTCGCTGTTGGTTTTAAAATTAAGTGCTGGGGATGTGTGGCCCTTTAAAAACATGTCGGGCTTCATTTAAAAAGAACTTGAGTCAATAAAAAAACAAAAACTCTATCCTAAGAATTTTGTTTTCTCTTTGTTATCAAGGAAATTCCTAAAAACCCCCATTGATTTACGTTAAATAAACATTTTTCCTGTATAAATTATTTATTTTTTTTAGGTAGGTTTTGTTTTTACCGTTTGTTTATGATTTTTTCTAAAGGGATTTTATTTATTCTACGAATGATCGAATGTCCCCCCTATTTTCGGGGAAAGGGGGAGTAAACTTAATGAGGTAAATATTTTTTCCAAAATTTCCTTTAAAAGATTAACCCAAAGGAACATTGTTCTCGTGTCCGAAATCGTCTTCAAATATGTACTGTATTGTATTTTGCTTATGCCAAATAATAAACCGGCTTTAAATTGGATCGAAATAGAGGTTCTCGTTCCCCCCGCCCCCCCCCCCCCCCCCCCCCCCCCCCCCCCCCCCCCCCCCCCCCCCCCCCCCCCCCCCCCCCCCCCCCCCCCCCCCCCCCCCCCCCCCCCCCCCCCCCCCCCCCCCCCTTGAAAATTTTTTGAAATGAAATAACCATTTCAGTTAAGTGGAAATTCATACACTTAAACGAAAACATTTCACTTAAGTGAAATTAATTTAGATTAATTTAAAAAACCCTGGCAAACCCCCTTAAATGGAAAATTTTTTTACTTAGTGAAATGGGAGCTCCCTTTACTTAAGCAATATTACTTAGGAAAGTGAGGCAGCCATTTTCCCAAATAAAAACGATTACTTAGGAATGGCTGGCCACCATTTCCTAAGTAATCAAATTTCTTAAGTAAAAAGGAGCCCCTAAAATTTTACTAAGTCAATAAATTTCCCCTAAGTGAAATAGGCGTTTTTTTCACTTAAAGGGAACTTAAGGAAATTGAATTTCACTTAATGGGAAAAAGAAATTTACTTAAGTGAAATAGATTTACTACGAATTCCCTGAAAATGGATTGAATTTCACTTAATTTAAAAATTTTTTCTTAAGTAAAACATTCCACTTAAGTAAAATTCAAATTTTACTAAGAAAATTCCCTTAAGGGAAAACATTCCATTATGAAAAAGAAATTTACTTGTTCATTTCACTTTAAAAAAAATTATTCCACTTAAATGGGAAATTTATTCTACTTAAGTGAATGTTTTTTATTAAGCAAAATTTATTCACTTAAGGGAATTGGAGGAAAAGTTTAAAAGGGTTGCATAGGGTTCCCCGTTTAAAATTGAAAAAAAGGTGGGGGTTTGGCAACATTCATCCTTTCTTATTTAAATAATTTCCCTTCGGGATTCCCGTGTCTTGAAAAAC